>JAHDVE020004041.1:0-59701 GCA_022606495.2 Halesus radiatus
TGCCCAAACCATCTAAGCGTCCATTTCTTAATCTTGCTCACTACGCTTACATCAGCCTTGCATTATTTATGAATCTCAACATTTTTCACACGATCATACATGGTTTTACCACACATTCGTCGCAGAGATCTCATTTCTACAGCATTCAGTCTACTTTCATCCTTTCTCTGCCAGGTTCATAGCTCACTGCCATATATCAGGGTTGGTATTAGCACTCCATTGTAGACTCAAAATAGATTATACATAATTTAATAAATAACCAATTGTTTGTTTGTTGTAAACGCGTTTTTCTTTTATTGTCAAGAAATAAATATAGAAATCGATTTCACTGATATAAACAAAAACGAATTTTTCATCTTCTCTCTTCGAAAAAAGTCACAAACTGCCACCGTGCGTCATAATATCATCGAAAACGTTATTTGCCTCTTTGACTTCTTCAAAGCGAGTACGAGTGTTTATTTTTTTTTTCCCGAAAGATAAACGTACAATGCTCCTGAGCCATGGAAATGCCAAAATAAAATTACAGAACATACAATAATACGGTTCAATGAAAACGATAGACGTAATAAATACATAAATATTCCGCCGTCAAAAAAATCGTCTTCTAAAGCATACATTACTTACTGATGGGTAAAGATGGGACGGCACACAAAAAAATACATAATATCTTCAGTAAAAAAAGTAATCTAGTACGAAAACCTAATCTAACCTAACCTAATGAATCATTATAAAAAAAAATTAAGGGCGAGAGGGACGTCGGAGAGATATTATGTATTAATTCAAAATAATGATAGTATTATTACGCCATACGATGTTTTTAAATAGAAAAATGTTTATTAAATATTTTATAAATTTACACAGGCTTAGTATTTATCAAAATCTAATCAGAAATATTACTTTCTGAGACCGTCCCATTGTATGTTTTACAAAATATTTAAAATACGAATATGATTTTTATAGTGGAG
This sequence comes from Halesus radiatus, assembly GCA_022606495.2. Taxonomy (NCBI): domain Eukaryota; kingdom Metazoa; phylum Arthropoda; class Insecta; order Trichoptera; family Limnephilidae; genus Halesus; species Halesus radiatus. The sequence goes on from JAHDVE020004041.1 coordinate 966, forward strand.
AAAAGTATTTTTAATCCTTTATCTTTGCTTTTTTGTAAATAAACATAACCAAAGATTTGTAATCCGCATTACAAAAAAAAGCATTAAAGTTTCGTTTTGTTCATAAAAAAATTAAGCTACACACTGTTCTATTTTTTAATTTATCTTATCGGTAAGTTACAGAAAAACCTTCACAGCATTTTTTAAGGATATTCAACTTTTTAAATGTTTTTGTAAAACATGCGTAGAACGGTCAGAAATGTGTAATATTTCTGATTATATTTTGATAAATGCTAAGCCCATGCAAATTTAAAAAAAAACGTAATAAAAATTTCTCTCTTTAAAAACACCATGTTTATCGTATTGCACAATAATGTTATCATTATTTTGAATTTATAAATAATAACTCTCCCCGTTTCGGGCTAGTTATTTAAATTTATTTTTTCCTACTTTTAAAGACTTCATACGTGTTTTGATTTATCATGGAACACAAATTATCCAATTATTAGTTTTTATTATTATAATTATTATTCTGGAAAATCTGGGAGTCCATATCTACAATTTACAATTTCCAACAATCACTAACTTATAATATATATTGTTAATAATTCGATAACATCCTACGGTTTAGTAAAACGGATAAGTAACATTATATTTGTGATTGCGATAGTACACGTTAAGTTACTTCTGATTAAGTGATTGTAAACTATTATGCGAAGTGTTATTAGATACATTTTGTAGCGTTATTTATTTTTTTGGAAACACATTACTTTATTGCCATGTTATCAATATCCGTTTTGGGTGATTTATTACTGATTTCCTGATTGTAATTAATTAAATAACCTTAATCGCTTTTTGAGTAAGTGATTAAATACACTTAATTGTTATTAATTATGTCATCGTTGCATTTTTTGACGTGTTTCTAGTGGTAAAGTAGTTGTATGCAGTAATTGACATATTAATGATGATTGTACATCTACATCAAAAATTGACACATTATTATAAGAGGTACTGTTATCATTAATTTACGTAAATGAAAAGATTAAGTGATTCGCATCTTATTTGGATGCATTAATTGACATGATATTAGTGTACATTAATTGACATGGCATTATTGCAAATTATTGTACTTCATTTGACATAATAATTAAGTTTTTTCGAATGGAAGAGAATAGGGTATATGAAAAAAAAAAAAAAAAATGTGAAGAAAAACCATTTCAATTATAAATCAAATATTTCATTTTCTCTTTGACATAAAACAACACATTTTGATAAAAAATATAATAATAATATACAAAATTAAATGAAATACAATATGCCTAAGGTTCGAAATTACCCGAAGCACACAAGTGACGAAGATCAACGATTTCCTCAAAAACGAAAATAAATCCACATCACAAACTTTTATTTTGTTTAACATTGTATAAATATTTAGATAAATTATAGTTACATTTATAAACTATAACAGTACTATATAATACTGTATTAAGAAGCTTAATATCACCATTTAAGAACGCTATATAAAATTTACAAAATCTTGGACGAAAATATCTAACGGTTCTTACCTTCAATGACATGCGCAACTTACCTCAATTAAATGCAGTTCGGTGCTGACGAGTTAACCGGCTTTTGGTATTGGAACCTTCTAGAACTCGATCAATCGGAGTTACCCGTAGTTTGCCATTACCCTACTGTCCCCTTTATTTGATTGAGTTTTGGATATAAGGATATATTTATACAATTACAGATCCGTGTTTCATTAAAAAAAATTAAAGTCAATTCTTGAAACGATCGTTCTCTCAAAATGTTACTATCTTTATGGTGTTTGTAAATAAGATAAGGTTGATTAAATATTATTACCCGTATCATGATTATATTATTTCCTGTCATATTTCATCAGTGTGATTAATTAATTTTTAATGCAAACCCCCAGGGCCTGTACAATTAATACTTTGCTTCCACTGGCAGATGAGGTCTTATTAATTAATGTATTTTCAGAGGTAAACTGGCAACCACGTCATAATTAAAACGAAATTTTGTTGAATTAATTTACCTACGGAAATGAAGAAAAACACAAGTTTTGGATCGAAAAATGACGCTTGAAAAATATTTTCAGCAAAACACAATATATAAACCACTGTATTCAATATATAAATATTTACATGTTACAGAAGCAAAGCTTCCCCCTATTTTATTATTAATTAATTAAAAATGTAAGAATAATTGAAAAATATATATTTTTTTTACAAAATATTAAATTATAATTTATATTACAAATTTTAAAAGGCTTTTTTTAATTACTAATATAAATAATAAAAAAAAACAATAAAATAGCAATGCCTAAAAAATAAAATAATAATAGTTTTTATAATAAAAAATATATATCCATAAAATTCTAAATTAGTTACTAATGTAGAAATAAATTTAAGATGGAGAACTTTAATTTAATTTTTTTTTGATTATTAAAAATATTTAATAACAATTTCTAATTTGAAAATTTACTAGTTTATCTAATTATAGAAACAGTTGTTTTCATGGGTAAATTTTCAAAACCTTTATTTATGTCGAAAGAATGATTTGTTTCCAAAATATGGTTAGCAAATTCAGAATAATTAATATTAAATATTATTTTATGTTATATTTATAATTTGTCTGTTTGTTTATTATTTGTCTAGACTTGTCATTATTTTTAGTATATTGTTTATCCTGGTGAGGGAAGCTTTGCTTCTGAAACATGTAGATATTCATTTATTAAATTTACGCCATCTACACCGATATCATACTTCAAGTTCAAGACTTGTTAATATTATCCTCCATTTTAAATCCCATATTATTGGCTGCTATCCTTATGATGAATAAGGATAGCAGCCAATAATAGCAGCAGTGTTAATATTATCTTCTTCAATGATTATATATTATAATTGATTTCAGGAAAAGGGATAACGTAATCGTGATCTAACTTTGTTAAATTACAAGCGTAATATATTTTTTTAAATTTCTGTTTAGCATTTTTTAATACGCATCCCGGTCAAATAATACAATCAATTAAATAAATTGTTAAAAAATTGTAATAGTTTATCAACAACAGACTGCGAAAACATATTTTGTTCAATTCCATGCAACTTGCAAGAATCGATGTAACCTGTTTTATTATTATTTATTTTCCGGCCATGAAGGTTTTCCGTCAGTGAGACATATCGTTTACATACTCGTACTCAGTGGCGAGCATTGCTCTTTAATAAAAGGCAGGCTGTAGCTTTAGCCGTGAGCTTATTTTCGCCCTTATACCATCATGAAAACATAACAAATGCCGTGGATTTATAAGTAAATGATTCCACTGAGAGTCATCTCTGTTGCTTCTGGTTGAAAAAAAAAACAAGGGATCATCTTCGAGTAAAGCGATTAAAACGTTTTATAAAAAATGTTTGTATTAGTATTTTTTTTCTTAGGTATGCACAGCTTTTCAGTATTTATGTACTGCACGCCGCCTCGTACCATCGCATCGCAAATACCATTATAGCCGAAATGGCATTAAATAAAATCCTTAAATAGATTTACATACGCACTGAAGACTTTTCCGAAAGAAATATCTCCGAACTTTCCTGGGCTTTAAAAAAAATATTACCAGTTATGTCACAACTTGCAGGGTTTGGGGTCACCAAAAAACCAACAATAGGAAATCCGTAGGGCCCGGGGGACCGGCCAACTGAGCTTTCAAGAAGAAAAAGGTTTTAAATATGAAATGTGTGTAAAAGTTTTATTTGTCCTCAGGGACACAGAAGAGTAACAAAAGTTCCGTGATTTCTGAAAAAGCTGTGTCTTTATTTTTTCTCGAGTTTCTTTTTCGTTTGTATAAGTAATAGGTGGCTGTTATTGTCCTCAATGGACAATAGTCGGCCGCTTTATAAAATAACTGCGATTTAGACCCCAATATAATAACGTCTTCAGCATTTTGGAATAATTATTTTAATCGTGTAATATTATATATTCATAATTTACCTATTAATGGGGTTTATATTAAGAGGGACGGCTGCGCTGCCTGTTTCATACAAAACTTAATTTTGGATTTGAGACAAAAATACTCACCTAAACCTAATGAGACTTATTAAAGCTTTATTAAATATCTAGTACTTATTAGAAGTATTTTATTTATTTTTGTTTTACATTATGAAATATAGGCCATGAAAGGAATTGATTTTTCGCGATTTTAGAGACATCTTTAACAATTATTTGGGGACTAACGGTGATTTAAAAAAAAAAGTTTTAACCCATCTGCTTTTAAAATATAATGAAATGTAAAAAAAAACATAAATAAGCATCATGGTGGACTTTAAATTAAATTAAAAACGACCAATTTACGTTGAAATACAAATTCGCCGTATATAATTTAAAATATTTCCGGAAAAAACGTTTTTTTTTAAATATTTTGTTTTTATATTTTTATTTACGTATTAATCATATTTACATAGCAAATAAGATAATTTAAAAAAAAAACCTTAAACCCGCAAATAATTTTCAATGTTGCTTCCAAAATTATGAAAATTGATTTTTTTTCATTGAACATTCTTCATAATTTAAAACAAAAATACTTAAACGTATTAGATATTAACTAAACCTTTAATTAAAAAATACATATATCATTTAGTTTGGATGGGTATATTGGTCTCGACTCCAAAATGAAGTTATGTATGAAACAGGCAGCGCAGCTGTTCCTCTTAAGAATATGTAGCCAATTTAAAAGCTTTAGCACCATAAAAAATTACACATGTCACTTTAAAATAGAGTACAACTCATCAGTGTGGGCACTAAGTTATGTTACTCATTTCCTCACGAAAAAAAGAAACTTCCGAATGGGTATTCCAAGGGAATGTATCTTATGTCACCTAAATGTATTAAAATTATCAGACCGTGGAATAATTACTGTCTTGTATATAAAAAAATATACATTCAATTATTGACAACCCTCAACCATTATATTTAATTTCATTCCATGTTCCACGTAAATCAATGTTGAGGAATTATTTACCTTATTTTGTGACAACTCCAATACTGTATCACAATTGTATACTCTCGTTCGCCGTATACAGGATTCATGTAATAATTATGAAGATATTGTCGACATATTTAATACGTCAACAACAAAGTATGAACATATCTCATTTAATTTATATCGGCAAATAGAACAACAAGTCGAATAAATAAATCATCTACCTCTGCTTCGAACTGTTTCATTAATTATTACGATAAATAATGGATTATTATTTCATCCTACTTACATGCTACGAAGAAAACGTTAAAAATTATTTTGTGAATTTAATGTTGATCATTAAAATTATTATTAAAACATCTCTTCTTCTTTGCAGCCGATTATTAATATTTCTATTTTTGAAACTGATAATACATGGTGGAATTCCATTATAATGATATAATCACACACATATGAAACTTATTTCCGCTTTTATTTTATTTCTCCGTGACCGGTTTCAGCTTGTTAAAGCCATCTTCAGACTGGTAAAAGTTAATCTTAAACTACGGTTTATATACACAACATGTGGGAGGAGGGGTGGGGAGAGACTACAAGGGATTTATTCTATTACATGGGTTTTCTTTATATTTGTTATTAAATCGTCTTTGAATGCCGACTTCCTAATTATGTTGGTTATTCCCAGTAAGCTTGTTACCTCTGGTTTGTAGTTTAATATTAAAGTTTATAGTTTAATATTAAATTAAACTACTGGTTTGTAGTTTAATATTAAAGTAAACTACAAACCAGAGGTAATAAGCTTACTGGGAATAACAATAGTAATAATAATAATATATAATTTCTTCAAATGATTGATAACTTTGTGTCATCATTATTAATTATATAATTGAAAATACACTTTGCATATACCACTTTACTTAAAATATATAAATATTTCTACTTGTTTCGATGATTATTTTATTATTATTTTCAATTATATAATTCTCAATTAATTCCCATATTTTTTGGCTGCTGTATTTTTGTATGATTGCAAAGTTTAACCCGAATATATTATTTAACCTTTTTATTTTATTGAGACTTGTTAATATTAACTTCTTCAATAATTAACAAGACGATGAGTTTTATAAGCCACAATAAGTTATTCCAACAAATTAAGTAATCATGTACTCGTATATTAGAATTTCGGTTTGGGTATTATGAACGTCGCTTCCTAAACCTAATTACGCTTGTGTTATAGTTCTGCCATTAAGATCTCCATTCTAACCTCTCCATCTGTGTTGCATCATATGAGAAATTGGGAGAGGTTGCAACGGAGCTATCAGCGGTACATATATATTTCCAGACACGCCATGTAAGAATGAAATTTGCCTGAGAGGTCTTTGTCGAACATTGGATGGAGTTTGTTTGAAAAATAAGTGAAAAATATTTTCCGACACAATTTGGTCGTTTTGATTATCCTGAACCCCTCTTTGAAAGTGGTAAAAAAAGGCAAAGGAATACCTGTGGACTGAATTTAAATGGATTTTTTTCAAAAATGGGATAACTTAATCTCACACAGTTGAATCCCATTTCAAGGAAATGAGAACCCTTCCAGCAAACGGAAAATCATGGTACTATTGCTTTGTAAGCTTGAACAAAAATTCATCCCGTTTTTATTTTTTTATCAAGACTTAAATTCAGGTTTAGACATTATATCTATCCCAACGTATGCAAAATAGTAACCTGGACATTATATAAGGGATTGAAAAGGAAATTCGGTAAACGACAAAGATGCTTTTATGATCAAAAAGAGATACTCAAGGAAAATCACAACATTCGGTTATCTGGATTCACGTTGACCCCTCTTTAAAAAACTGAATTTTTTACGTTCGCTCATATGTATATATATATAAGCGAACGTACTAATAGGTATAACTCCATTATATACATAAAATTAAATATATTAGAATTGAAATTAAAACACTTTTGAACAGAATGGAATTCCACCACGAATTAGCAGTTCGAAAACTAGAAATTATATATACGAGTACATAATGGAGATATACTTATTAGTACGTCCATCTTGAGACAGGTTTCTAACAAAACTTTCAACACATAAACACACGACAAGATTTACAGAAAACCTACTAATATCACAAGCCACCAATATTTCAAAGGGGATCTGACTACATGGCGATTAACAAACTTCTACGTAACATCAAATAAACACATGATCCACTTCTATCTAAATCATCATTAAAAACATTACTTCTGAACAAATATCAATACACCAAACAAGGACTTTAATCACATAAATTGAACACACTAATAGATTAACATATATATACATATTATTTTCTTTTAATTATATAAACAAATTTGTATTTTTTGAGTTAACTGTAAAAAATAGGATGTACCTAACTATAAGCTCCCTTTCGACTTTATATTTTTATTTGTAGGATTTTTTATTTATATTTATATTGAATTTACTAAACGTTAGAAATGTAATAGACTAAAACTGTGAAATTAATCTAGATATATAAATATCTTAGTCATATTATGAGAATTACTTCACCGATACATACAGAATAGGAAAAGTCGAACTTCATGGCTTCGAAACCTACCTGACTGGTAGCAAATACTCATAAATGACAATACCTCCAGCTCTTGACATGTGATGTGAACATACTACAAATATGTTTTTTTTTCTTCGTATATTTTCTGTGAAATATATTCTTAATAAATTATAGAAATCTAAAATTCATAAAATAAATACTGGGTGACCTACATACTATTTAACTATTTTTGTTACTCTTCGTGTATATATTTTTTTATGAAGAGGGTTTTAGGGTTGTATTAATATTTAAAGCCTCGCTGCTTGCGCACTGTCTAGAATGTTTACAAAGAAAATAAAATATTTATTACAATAGAAGATACCGATAGTCTGGAAGCTCATAAATAGCCTAGGCCGTTAGAAGCGGTAGTGTAGAAGGTTGCCAGTATTTTGACAAAGCTACGCGTGTAATCAAATATCATAGAGGACTAAAATCATATTTCGTTCACCTAATAAATATATTTTTTTGATTTTTAAAGCTATTAAGAATATATTATCATGAAAAATTATCAAGAAGAACGGCTGCGAGGTCTGTTTCATACAAAACTTAATTTTTGGATTTGAGGTCAAAATACTCGCCTAAACCTAAGGATCTTTTCATCAAAATGAATAGTAAATATCTATTAACGGATTAGAAGTAATTTATTTATTTTCGTTTTACATTACATTATGATGGTGATTTAAAAAAAAGTTTTACCCCATCTGCTTTGAAAATATAATGAAATATAAAATAATAAATTTAAAAAATATATTAAAGTAAGCATTATAGTGGACTTTAAATTAAATTAAAAATGAACGTTTGACGTTGGAACACAAATTTGTACACAATTTAAAATGTCGAATTGAAAACCTTTTTTTTAATGTTTTGATTCCGTGTTTTTATTTACGTAATCATATTTACATAGCAAAAATACGATAAACCCGCAGATAATTTTCTAATTTGCCTCTAAAATTATGAAAATTGATTTTTTTTCATGGCATATAGATCATAATTTAAAACAGAAATAAATAAAAATACATCTTGTACGTACTAGATATTTACAAACCCTTAATTTAAAAAAAAAATATGTCATTTAGTTTGGATAGGTATTTTGGCTTCAAATCCAAAATTAAGTTATGTATGAAACGGGTAGTTCCGTAGTAGTAACAGCCGTTCCTCTTAAAATGTATGGACAAATATAAACTCGCACCGCTAGGGGCGCTGTTGTAGCATGTTGCCTTCTCAATGTATGGTAAATGTCAGGAGCTGCGCGTATTATTATATTTCTACAGTATTTGCTGGTAGTCAGCAAATTTCCGAGTTGTTCGGGACTGCAGCCTGTTGGTGAAGATTGCCCCGGAGATAGCCAGCCCCTGATGGAGATAGAACCAAAAAAAGAACATTTCTCGATATCTTAAGGATCTCAAGACGTGGAGGGGTTTGGCAGGACTTACTTATGATAAGAGCACCCAAGGAACTCACCCCTCCAATTTTGCCTGCGGCGCACCTTCCAAATCCGTGTATGTGTGCCTTTACTTGTATGACCTTAACTATAAATTGACGTTAATTTTGGTTTTAACCCTTTCATCCCTAGGTATATTTGAAATTACATAGATACTAACTAACCATCATGCCGTTCCCCGCAGGGGAAGGCAGAAAGGACGGACCGCCAAACAACTCGATTTTGACATGCACTTCATTCAAATTCATACATCGTCTCATACAATCTCTTCTATTATTCCGACTTCTGACATGGCCCGACTCAAGTATTTGATCGAGCTATGTCTTCCTCGGTCGTCCCCGGCTTCTGCTTCTATTCACGTTCACGTCATATATTCTCTTACCGTCCTTTCTTCGCTGATTCGCTCTACATGTCCAAACCATCTAAACGTCCATTTCTACTAAAAACAAATTATAGGATTTTACGTAGTCATACGGGCGGTAGTCATGTACGTATTTGGAAAGGCGATGTTTGTGTTTAATCTCGGTTTCTGCACCCTTTAAATTGTTTTCTTACGTTAGCTTTGAAGGTAAGTTGTTATTGTTTCCTTTTTATATTGTATATTTTGTATGCAGTGTATGATTTGTCATTTTAAGTAAAACACGTCATTTTGAGAGTTCTTTTTTATGTGAGTACCATACAAGAGTACCAGCTGCTCCCAACCGTCCGGATCCAGTGAGACTATGGCATCCCCAATTGGGGTATATTATAAGCTTGAAAGTATTGAGGAGGGGAAGGAGATGGGAGAGAGGAAGGTGGGAAAGTGCCTATCTATTCCTATGTGGTCACCGTAGACAACTAAAGACATTTTAAGCATTATTTCGGTTCTGAATGGTTGTCTTTCACCAGGGCGATACTGAAACTATCTAAATAAACTTTATATTATTTTTAATTAATAATTTTTGAAATATTAATCAGTTGACCTTACCCACCACTTTCCCACCCCAGAATAAGTAACTTGTGTTTACTCCTTCAGGGTGCACGTCAAGGACTCTATTTTTTTAGTTGAGTGAAGCTTAAAGTTGTCAATAATTCTACGAGTATAATAAACCCTCAAGTGTCCTACATAGCGACAGATTGGAAGAAGGTTATAAATAAAATAGATTAAGACAATAATTTTAATTTTCTGCTCATTCAAACGTTGTAAAAATAGAATTGGTAAAGAGAATAATAAAAACTACCCCAGTAAGTTAATTAAAATCAAATTAAATACTTCAACAACATACTCGTATTCGGATTTTGTAAACAAGATGGCCTCCATGATCGAGGGGTAAGGCTCTCAACTACGAATCCGAAGGTCGCGGGTTCAAATCCCGGCGTGCGAAGGTAAATTTTATTTAATTAATTGGTTCTGTTTCACAATTAATTAATTTAAAAATAATGTACAGTATATTTGCGCACGTTCCAGAGTGGAAGATACTCTCAGTGTTGCCCTGGTGAAAGACCACCATTCAAAATTGAAACGTTGCTTGAAATGGCTTTTAGCCGTGTTTGGTGACCAGATCTGAATAGCCAGATATTTCCCCACCTTCCTCTCCCCCTTCTCCTCCCCTCCCCAATACCTTCAGCCTCACAACATTCCACAATTGGGAATGCCATAGTCTCACTAGCTCCAGACGGTTGGGAGCAGTTGGGACTCTTGCGCGGTATTGATAAAAAAAAATATTTAAAAAAGTCGAACCTTTTTCTTATATACCGTTTTACTTATAGGTAGTTTGGAATCTGTTACTACAGCTACGGGAAAAGATAGTTTTGTTATAAATTCCGCACAATTGTAAAAAGGACGAGTTGATCATTGGCAGATTTGCTTTTCGAAGAGTAAATACTAATTCTTTGCAGTCCTATGCAAATTGCCTCCAGACTATCGGGATGCATTTGTTCGCAAATCAAAGGGTTTCTTCCCCTTGCGTGTAAAGGCGTCTATAGTAATTACCTGATCTGTGGATAGCGACCAACGAAAACTAATAAATGTTTTCAGAGGAGGCCTTCTTTCATGCCATTCTAAAAATATATAAAACAATTCAATTAATTGTATGTATTTTTATCATTGAAGAGAATATTAAGATCTCTCAAAATGACAAATGAAACTTAGAAGACACAAAAAAAAAACACAATCAAAAGATTACAAATAAATTCGGATAGTCGCTACCGACATTTTTTTCTGTGTCTTTTCGGTTTCATGTATCATTTTGAGAGTTGTTAGTATTATCTTCTAATATATTTCAATGAGCTTTATAAACTTCCATAATTTATTCCAAAATTGAAAATGAATAATATATTCCTACCTTCCTCTAAAAATCTACTTGAAGAACAACACAGCATTATTCAGACCTTTATACATTTTCAAGATTCCGATATAACTTGTAATAAGATATTTTTACTTAATGATTTAATATTCTTAAATACTTGTCGAAATCATTACACTGTGAAGTGGGTAACACTACCTAAATTTAATTAGATTCTGTTAATTTATTTCAGTGGATCTGTTATCAATCATATGTAGATTCATGGAATCAGGACAAAGCAATGAAAGTATATTCAAATAAAGGAGTTATTATATAAAGGTGTTTTCATAAGAAAAACATTGGACAGACGGAGAGAGCTTTTTCAACCAGATTCAAAGAGCATACACGTTGCTATAATAAATAATAAAAAAAAACGCTATTCCAAAATACGCAGAACATCCCTTAGAGAATAATCACGCCCAGTTCGGTAACAACGAGCCTAAATTTTTAAATATATAGAAAGATATGGTCTTAGATTAAATTTAATCGAACAACTTGGCATAAAAATAAAAGATCAAACGGTCCAAATATAACGATAATAAATATAATAAGAAAATTGGTCTATTCTCCACTCCTTAGTATTTGGAACCTAAACAGTACATTTACACATTAGCATTCATTGTTAAATAGCACGGACATCATTATAAAACAATTAGGAAAAACCCTGCAATCGTTAGAAGGGGTTGAAACAGATTTTTTCTGTAAGTACCCGACAGAATAAATGATATTATTATCGCTTATACAATTATTGAATCATTTCAAATAACATAAAAATTAAAGAAATTTGGTAAGGGTAAATAAAATCGTATAAATACGTAGTCTCAATGGGGCCTAACCAAATTTTGAAAATTGCTTTGAACGCAGAAACAACTGTCACAAAAATAACATTATTAAATTTGACTATTATTAAAAATAGAGAAATGGAGTTTTGCAAATTAAACACAATAATAATTAACATATGTCTTTACTTGTTTTAATAATGCATAAACATATTCATAAACACTTTCACACCTATATGCATTTTCACTAATATATTAATACAATATATGTAACATGTAAAGAAAAAAAAATACGGACTAAAGGTATCCACTATAGTTCAAATTGTCAGAGTATTAAGGTGGGTTATGTTTGAATGTTCTGGATATGACGTCAAGAAAGCTTTACTACGTGAAATTGTGTGAGAGATTTGTTTTGAAGGCTTTTATGGGAGATCAAGCTACGCTAAAAGATTTTGTTAGTACATTTGGCGTAACGTAAGGCGGGGTCTTAAACGCGCATCGAGTAAAACGCGCGTATGAGACGTATCTCGCTGCGTACATCGAATTGACGATAAGCACCGGCTTTCTCTTTTGAAATCTCGTTGACGAGTGTGAATAACACTGCGAATGAGGATGAAATAACCGGTTAGTTAATCGAACGGTCCAAAGTTCACACCACGACGTAGCGGTTTCAACCCTCCACTGGCTGAGCCCGCCATCATTGCACATGCAACATTTTCTGCTCATAATGATATAAATCGCCTCCCGCGACACAAACAAACGGGTCTCATATTTAGCTAATTTCCAGGAGAGCTAGAAAACCGTTTTTTTTGACAGATTCTTGTACATTATATTATGTGCATCGCTGATGGTGTTTTAATGAAGCAATTTTTTTTACCCCATTAGCAAAACATAAAACGTATAAGAATCTAAATTTTTTTTTTTTTTTAATTTTCTAAAAACGATATACGCCTGTTTGTGTTGTGGACGACGAAATAATAACAAACAGAATATTTTATTTAAGTTTGTTTGTTTGTTTTATTAAAATAAGCTCCATTTGTGAGCGCGTATCACGTTTCGTTTGACCTTATGTGACCAAATTAGTTATGGTTTGCACCTTCGATAATAAATTAAATATTAATGAATTTGTCAAAATTAAAAACTTTGTTAATAATTTTGAACAAATCAATTGGCATTTAACAGTGCTAATGGAGAGCACAACTGCCCGGCAACCGATAGATCCGGGTTCAAGTCGATGTGGATTTTCTCTCTGTGTGTTTTTTTTTAATTAATTATTTGAATGTTATTAATATAATTGCAATAATTCATTTATGTGTTAGAATAAGGTTGTCAAGAAATATAGGCCAGCCTTGCAAGTTAAGCAGATACGTGAAAAGGGATACAATTGAATAAATTACCAGTTCTTTAAATTATTTTACGTCGGCAGTTTGGAAAAAAGATTTAATGGATAGGACGGAGCTAATCTCTCGGAATATGTATATTTCATTCATGCGTGCCGGCGGCGTTTAGTGGCCTTTTCTGTTCAAAACGAGACTAAGTACCTATATTATGCATAAGCTATTTCGAAAATGTATTTTTAATGCTGCATACAGTATAGGAAGAATTGTTGTCGATTTGGTGAAGTACGGTAGGTTAACATGATTTTTTAACGGATTTTTCAATTCAATTTCAGTGAATACGCTTTTACGTCTGTGTTTCTTATCTTAACTGTGAAGTAAAAAATTCTGTATATAAGAAGTGGTAAAAACTCTTCGACAATTAATGTGGGCTTTGAAATATTCTTCCTATGTTAAGATAATACGAGGGGTACCACAAGGATCGATACTTGGGCCATTGCTTTTTGCTCTATACAAAGCTGACATGATGCAATCTATTGCATACTGTAGGTATCGCGTGTGAGCTTATGACACACAATTGTATTTATCATTTAAAGAGAGTAACGCTCATATAGCAGTGGATATGGTGAATAGTGACATACACAGAGTATGCACTTGGGCACAAGACTATGCATTGCTTCTCAATCCCCAAAAAACTGGAACACAGCTACAAACATCAGGCATAAGGAATGGAGGGCATGTTTTAATAATACATGAAACTACTATTCCCTAGGTTGAAGCTGTGCTCAACATTGGAATGATAATGAATAGTATGTTGAGGTATGAGGAACTTACTAGAAAGAAGTCACAGTGGTGCTATTCTAGGATTTATCTGTTTTATAATATTAGAAATTACATAAAAGTACGCAAAAATATTATCAGTAGTCTTGTTGTCTCAATATTGGACTATGGAGACATAGTGTATGGTCCACCTTTACTGAAAAAAAAAACAATTGTAACATGTCAAAAATGCATGTATCCAATATTGCTATAATATACCGAGAAGCGAGCATATCTCGCCTTGCCTTTATCGGCATGGGATACTAAGTATGTCGAACAGAAGAAAGTGACATTAAATGTCTCAAATGTACAATTTTATGAAGTCGAAGATTCCTACCTACATACTCGTATTTGATAAATTGCCGTAGTCCCGTGACTCTAATGCATACAATTCATGACAAAGAGATAATTTACTTGTTGTCTCCAAACATCAAATCGCTGTATATAATTGTAGTTACAGCTATTCCTCAACAAAACTTTGGAATGAAATACTACTACTATCTGTTCGAAAGTCGACACTGCTGCGGTACTTCTTAAGTTCTCTAACAAGTGGGTGCTGACAGCAGAGTCGGCCGCACAATATTAATTAATAAATAATGAAATGAATACTTGTGCTTATGATTTCGTAAAAAAAATCCTATATTTTGTATATTTCGTGTTGTTTTATTTAATTATATTTAAGTCTAGAGATTTTACGTAAGATCTGTAATTTTAACTTTATCTGATTTCTAATGGCACTTCTGAAAACGCGGAATGTATAGCTCAGTAGTGACATTTTTGTCAATTGCAAAAATTATGTAATATGTAAAAATCAAAATCATATCAACGTTAAATCTTATTCACAATTAAATAAAAAAAATAATCATAAAATAAATTCATAAAAAAAATGTAAGGAATTAATCCATCTATTTTGAAGCCGCTACGTTATTTCCAAAGAGGAGATATGCAGTTTTGAATGACCCATTTCCAATTTTTTTTCGGGAATAAAATTGATTTACTTGAATGCTCGAGAGAAATCGGATGTTAAATTAAAACCTTTTTTAAAACTTTTTAATTTTTTGGTTTTTTTTTATGTTTGGAATATTAACAGCAATTCTGTGATTACATATAAAACATATGACAATAAAAACAATAAGTCATGGCAATTATAAATTTTCCACTGTTGATGATAAATACTATCAGTAAAGTGTGACAATATACAGTTTTAATTCAGTAAGCTTAACTATGTCAGTCGGGGGAGGGAAGGATGGAGGGGAACATAGGAGTGGGATAAAGGTACAAAGGACTGGATAGGTGGTTTAAGTTATCTAGTTTGAGAGCGATCGTGTAATGGATTTCAGTTTAATATCACGTATAGTTGAGTTAAAAATGTCAGTGTGGTAATAATTCAAGTTAAATGAGTATGTAGATCTGTAGATGAAGGAGTTTTATTTAGAATTGGTTTTACAATGAGAGATATAAAAAGTTAAAGTTTGTTAATGAATGATATTTGCTAAATATGAATATTTTTTGTAATTAGGTACCTAATATTTTAGTTTAATAGCGCCATTTTCTGAGTATGCTGAAAATTTTTTTTTTGGTTTATTCCACAATAAACCATCTTAATCTTTCATTTTTGTTATGTTTTCAGTTTTTTATAAATTTTTATAAAATGATTTTTCCCACTCTAAATAAAATTTCTTCTATTATCTAAAGCTCTATCTCGAATTTCCACTCCACCTGAGAATATTTTTCCTCTCAAAATTTTTTAAGTAATATTAAAATTGTGAACTTGGACATATATTATGTATAAGTTAAACTTGAACTTATACTTTTATTTTTACTTAAACTTATAAAATTATTTATTCAAGTTCAAGAAGAAATAATAATAATAATTCGAAATTATGTGGAAGATTGGAGTTCAAACTCGAGAAGATGAACGAAGAGGAGACAATTTTAGATAATGCTTAATATAAGAGAGGATATTTGTTTAGAGTGACCCAACCAAAAAATGTGTGATTTAAAATTCCAACTTCTGGACAACGTAAAGTAAAATCTGGGGAGTCAAGCACGTGAATTTTAAAAATGTGAGACAGAACGCGGAGCAATATCCAATTCTCATTCGAATAATGAGAAATGGAAACATTGAAGAATTGTTGAACCCACGGTTTTAATGAGATAATCCTTTGTATCAAGACATAGAAGGCTCCTTTAGATTGCCAAACTATGTGCCATTTCTCCGCCCAACTAAGGTTCATTTATTAAATTAAAAAAGATAATATCAACATAATGACCATTTTCAAATATTTAACACACAATTGATCACAACTTTAATAGAATTTAAGTCTTTAGATTGTATGAAAATGTTCTTTACTTCATTAGTTAAAAGTCAATTGGAATATAATTCGAATCATTGAAGAAGATAATATTAACACATCCCAAATGAACCACGAAACCGAAAAAACAACAGAAATTAAAAAGATTTCAGTCGCATCTGGGACTCGAACCCAGGACCTCTACCTATCCGGGGTAACCGCTTAACCAACTAAGCTAATGAGACCAGTAAAATTTACGCCATT
The DNA here is from genome assembly GCA_022606495.2 of Halesus radiatus. NCBI lineage: Eukaryota > Metazoa > Arthropoda > Insecta > Trichoptera > Limnephilidae > Halesus > Halesus radiatus. The sequence continues at coordinate 17,781 of JAHDVE020004041.1, forward strand.
TACACCGATATCATACTTCATGTTCAAGATTTATTAATATTATCCTCCATTTTTATAAATCCCATATTATTGGCTGCTGTCCTTATCATAAGGACAGCAGCCAATGGCGTACTGGTCTCATTAGCTTATGCGACTGAAATCTTTTTAATTTGTGTTGTTTTTTCGGTTTCGTGGTTCATTTGGGATGTGTTAATATTATCTTCTTCAATGATTCAAATATTACAATGAGGTTTACAAACTTCAATAAGTTATAAAAAAATAAATGGAATATAATTCACCTATTTGGTCCTCTTTGTATAAATTACACTCTAACAACATAGAACGGGTTCAGTACAAAATTCTTGGGTATATAAATTTTAAAACTAAAATATTTATTATGTAAATTTGATGAATCAATTGCATCTGATTACTGTTGTTGTCTAACAGGAGAATTTCGTTAGACCTAGTTGTATTATATAGAATCATTAACAACCTTATTAACAACCCCGCCATCCTCGTCACTATTAAATTAAATGTACCGTCGAGGAATACAAGACAAACTGTAACATTTTTCTGCAACACTTACACAACCAGCTATCAGTCTCATTAATTAACTAATAGGATGCATTATCTGGGCAACAAGTTTGAAGGTGTTGTTGATATATTTTCTCACTCCATATACAGTAAAGCGTCATCCATGCCAACACTTTAATGAATCCACGAATATGTAGTTTTGTAGCTTGGATAATGAAGCATTAATGATTGGTGTTATAACATTGTTTAAGTTTTCTATTTTATGTCACTGTTAAACGTTTTTTTTTTTTTTTTTTTTTTTCATTACTTATGATTTAAAATCTCTATGTACTTATAAATTTTGATAGCTTTTTACATTATGTTCTACAGTCCATAAATGTAAGCAAATAAATAAATAAATTATTACCAGAAATTGAAAAACTACACAGCCTACCTTTGGTTACAGAGAAATGCATGCTACTTGTATCGATAGCCTAGAATATACTTTAAGGGTTAAAAGTTTAAAAAAAAAAACATTCTAACGAAATTAGCATAAAAGTTATTCAAATTTTTTTCGATAACCAGATTGATAAAATATGTACTGATTCAAACAATAGTAAACATATATCTTTAGTTGATATTGTTCATTTATAAGTAAATAGCAAAAGGAGTAAGAAACCGCTTGAATATTCTTCCTTGGCGAAGTATTGCGATCTAAATCATTACCACAGCGGAAACCGCTCAAATGCTTTGCATATTTAATAAGATCGCGTCTCGCTAACGGTACTGGTCCGCAGCCGATTGAAAATGCGAATATATTATATTTTATTAAATTTTCAGATATTCCCTTATTGCATCGTGATACTCTCTGTGCGCGATATCTCCAACCTCCAGTAGGTCCGGTATCTGCAGACAGGATATAGCTTCATCCTGTCTGCAGATACCGGAGCGGAAATTCACTTTGCCGGGAATTAATGATAATTTTATTTACAGGATTCGCATTTCGTTTTTAATAGACACATTTTTGATCTAGATCTTAAGTCTAGAGGGTGTTACGGGTGGGATTTAGAATAATAAATATTGAGAACCCCTACGTAAATGTCATGAGCAAGATTAAGATAGGGACGCTTAGATGGTTTGGACATATAGAGCAAATGAACGAAGAAAGGAGTGCAAGGAGAATATATAACGCGCATGTGAATGGAAGAAGAAGCAGAGGACGCCCGAGGAAGACATGGCACGATCAATTGAATCAAATCAAGCCCTTTTGGGCGTTAATGAATGAATAAATAAATGTTCCCGGTGCTATCAGATGTAAATGAAAAAAAAAAAAAAAAAAAAAAAAAAAAAAAAAAAAAAAAAAATACTTGAGTTGAGCCATGTCAGAAGTCGGAATAATAGAAGAGATGTTTGAGACGATGTACGAATGTGAATGAAGCAAAAAGTGTATGGCAAGATCATTTGGCGGTCCGTCCTCTTCGCGGGGAAACGGAGTGATGGTTAGTTAGAGAACCCCTACGTTTAATATCCATGCACAAATACATATAATATTTTGAGAACGTGTATTTATTTACTTGATTTTACATTTACAAAAATGGTACCAATAACAAAAGGACATTACATTATTAGCAGTGGCGTCCAGTCCATAAAGGCTGAAAATCTCTGCCCACCCTAAGAAAGACGTACCATTAATAGAAATAAAACGGTAATAAAAAAATACGACATGTATTTGATGAAAATGTTTTTTTTTACAAATTTATGAATAATTTTCAATGTGAATATATAATGTTTTATAGATACAAACTGTCTTGTGGCCATTTTTGTCAAATATTCAAAGCACAATTCATACCCGAAATTGAGAACAATACACAGCTTACATTTGGTCATAGAGAAATTCACCCCACTGATTTGTTCGTTACATACTTATCAGCATTTTTAAATTAACAATATGAACGTGGAAAGCGTAGGCATCAGGCGATTTCTCATATAAGAGCATGATCATTGTTCCGAGGGGAATTACAAATGGTAGATTAGTTGTGCATCTTGGAACAAGGAAAGATCTGTGCACGCGCTCTTGTAAAATTTTCAGGTTGATTGCTGATGAATGAAAAAAATATATATATATATACCATCGCGTCGGCCTATAGTCAGCGAGGATTTTTTTACGCCGAAAAACCCACTGGAGTTTAACAGTTGTGTTTATAGTTGCGGGAGCAATTTTGTTTGCACAAATCATTGAATGTGAATCAATTTTAAGTAGAATTTTTATCGAGGCTCCGTGGCTGTTTTTGACAATGGACTCTGAGATACCCCACTAAGTTAAAATACAAACTGATAACTACAAAATTCGCAGACATAGTTTTAAAAAATTAACTAACCATCTTATTATTATCTCTCCGCATAAATGTATAATGTGAACACCACGTCTCAACCGCCTGATGCCAGTGTGACTATAAGATCCTCAATTTGGGTTCTGAGGATGAAGGGAGTGGGGAGAGGAAGGAGTTCAGGGAAAGGACGGTTAGGAATCACTCTCATGTTAATATCTGGTCATCAACATATCACAACATCGCTTCTTGCGTGGAATTGCATAGAGATTAAACTGAACAAAGCGTAAACATGTCTTCATTAGAAAAGCGCAGGAAAGACTGTGACCACATTTGGATTTTTAAAATAATTAATTGTGTTATTGACCTTGTTTGTTGCAAACTCCAATTCCACTTCAACATTCCTTGCCGTAGACTCAGAATTAGACCGTGAATTGCTTTTCCTATATCTAAACTCTACTAATTATGGGTGCCATTCTGGGTACTTTCCAGAATGTCGAAACTTATTAACTCAAGCCAGAGCCTTTAAATTTTTGGTACCAGTCTAAATAATTTTTGTCAGGCCTTACGAAAATAAACTTCGAATAATGTAAGTTAGTATGTCTAAAATCATGGACTCTAACAATACCATGTTTAGGCATTGACTTCAATATTCTCTCAGATGTATATTTTTGTCATTGTTTCATTCATGTATTATGTATGACGGGCTGTTCTTTTTTTTCTGTAGCTCTTGTTTATCTCATTTCGTGTTGTGTATTTTGTGTAATTGAACAATGGTCCGTTAGTATAAAAAATAAAATAATGTTACAAAAATTCGATCCAATCGAATGGCAATACATAATGCACGTAGTATAAAAGAGACACTTTGTTTGCTGTATTTTAATTGATTCTGTCAGAGCCAGAAACAATAGGTACAAGTAAAAGACACACCGGTTTCTATTAAAATCTACGTGAAAGCCACTTCATGCTTCCACCCAATGACCACGTGGCTTTGCAGAACAATAAAAGTATATTAAGAGGAATGCCTGCGCTGCCTGTTTCATACATAACTTAATTTTGGATTTCAAGTCACTATTGCTGGGCACTCCTGGCTTCAAATTGACGTACATGCATTTTTTTTAAATTTATACAGCTTATTACGTTTTATCTCCCTAGTTTTCTCCTCTAAACGTTCTTCGGGCGCAACGGGTCACACGATAAAAACAGGGCTTCTCAGATTGGGAGTGACGCCATAAGCCGAAACAATTTACTTTGAAAAATGTAGATTTAAACTGTTTGGACACCGCTCTTTCCGTCAACCGTTAAAAAAGTCCGATGCCCTTAGGCCTGATTGACGTGTGAAGTCAACAGCTAACTGCACGTAACAATCTAAAAACACCGAGCGCCAGTGGAAAGCGATGATGCCGCCCATTGACGTAGACTGAATAACTTTGCTAAAAAATCTACGGTAGTTATATATTTCTGGTGTCAAGTATAATTAAATAACAATGAGTTTATGTAAACTATAATCATTATGTATATTACATGAACTCAATGTAATAGAATAACATCAAATCATTGCAATCATTTTCCACCAAGAATTAACAGTACCAAAAATAGTAAATTTGAGTAATTCCACTCATTTTTGTGTAATATTGATTCAGTAACTGTTGTATTGGTGGGCTCAATCATTAATCATAAGTTTGTCATAATTTTTCAAACTAAATTTCATTCCCTTTCCTAAATTTAGATACGTATTGACATATGGAAGCTTTTTTGCAAAGACCGAAAAGCTGAAATTTGTTGTGGCGATAGACCATCTAAATAAATTCTCACTTAAAAACTCATTAAAACTCTTTCGGTGAATTCCGAAAGGCCTCTATTAAAAGCGTCGAATTATTCGAATAAAGAAAAATTGGTCTCGGATCTTAGCGGTCCATTTAAGATTCCTTACGAAGACTGGACTTATCCTTTCATTAAAATCTGGAATTCTGTTATTGCTTTGCCCCTGAAAGCTCCGTTTAAAACCTTTTTTTCTATTACATTCATCATTTATTAGAAAGAAGAAGAGTTTGTAATGAATTCGTCAACGTTGTGGCCATTATTTGTTTTGTAATGGTTAGTTGGAAATTATTTTTCCTCATAAAAACATGTATTCGTATGTTTACTCGAACGCAGAGATTTCTTACATGACTCTTGTCATTATTCTGTATTAATAAAATGATTATTATTTTTATTATAAGTATTTTTTATCCAATGTTATTCTTTGTTTTAATATTTTTTATTTATGCGGCTGTACTCTTATAGTAGCCCAGATCTAACTTGGTGCAGCAAACTCACTCAAAATAAACGGTTTCATAAAATCAAGTCATTGTACCTTTATGCGGTTTAATTGTCAAAGTTATAAATAACATCAACCTCATAATTCATTCTTCTTTTCTCATGAAATTATCAGTAAATAAAACCCTTCATTAATTTACCGTAGAGATATGCAAGCCTCACTAGATCACTTGTATTATTCACCAGAAATATGCCCAGTGTTAACAACGATAGTGTTTTTATCTAGTTTAAGTAACAATCACCTGAAGATTTTCGATCTGCCCAAGATTTGCCTTGGGCAGATCGGGATTAAACTTAAAATTGCTTTGAACTTACTGCCGCGAATAGTCATATTTGAGGATGCTTTATAGAGGGTATTTTTAAGAAGAGAATGGAGTGACCATTGGTCTGTATTATGTAACCCATGTTTTTTAAAAGGGATTAACACACAAAAACCGGCAGATCATTCTACAAAAGACCTATTGATCACAAACAGGGTAAAAGAGACAAATATCTTTTATTTAAAAAAAAAATTAAACAAATCAAAGATAATTCTGTTATTATTGAAAATTAATGTAAATTAAATTTAATAAAAGGATTGTTAAATTTGTTTTACATAAGATAAAAAAATAAAAAAGAATGCATCAAAAGTACACTTTTTTGGTATTATGTATTAAAATCAATGTAAGTTTGTTTGTCCTCGATGTTCTCGAAAATCACTGCACCGGTTTCACCGAAAATAGTACAGTTTGTTTTTATTAGTGCCGGGAAGGTTTAGAAGGTAGTTTAAATGAAATCCAATATGTAAAACTGTTGCTATAACGTTTTAAAATTAGTATGCAAAACATTGAATCCGCCATGTTTTATTTAGGTTAGCCCATAGATATAACGCTCTGGTTAGCCACAGATTATATATTCAAAAAAAGAAGGTTTTTTTTTGGGTAGAATATTTTCAAAATGCAAAACACGAGTAGGTACCTACGATGTGTGTTCAAAAGAAAAGGTGAATTTTGAATTTTCGCGGACTGTGTACATTCGATTATCGATTTTTTTTTGTTATGTTGGTACACATATGTTTAACATATGTTAGCATTATCAGCCAATTTAGATCAGTGGTTTGTTTTTAACAACTGGAAAGGTTATCGAAGAACACCCAAAAACGTGACTAACCTTTCCAGTTGTCAAAAACAAACCACTGATCCAAAATGGCTGATAATGCTAACATATGATAAACATATGTGTACCAACATAACAAAACAAAAAATCGATAATCGAATGTACACAGCCCGCGAAAATTCAAAATTCACCTTTTCTTTTGAACATACCTCGTACTTAAGACCTTTATGACTTAGATATATTTTGAAAATATAAACGTTTGGAATGAAATAAAATATTCAAATGAATGTTTCTTTATTTGGAGTTACTTTCGCCGTTAAATCAATTACTGTACCCGAGCAAGGCCGGGTACATATCAGCTAGTATTTTAATAAAAAGCAATAAGAATAGGAAGCAATAAGAATAAGAACATGAAGTAATATTTGTACAGCGCCACTGAGGTGATTTTTCACAAAAACGGCGCTATAAAAATCATCCGATTATTATTATTAATTTAATCTGTTGTGATTTGATTGATGTGAAATAAAATGTCAACCGTATTCTTTCTTCTCTTATTTATTAAAATATTTGTTGGAGTGTCTGTATGTCTCTTCTGATCGATCAAAACCAAGTTTTATGTTGTTTATCTTTAGGACCCTGTAAAACATGGACAATCTCAAGCCGAGTTTGTTTTTATTGTTTCCTTTTCTTTTTCGTACGCTATTTTATCTAGAGGAATATTAACGAGTCTATGTACCATTGAACGGTAAGCTGATAATTTATGAGACCAAGGATGAGTTGAGTTTGCGTTTATTGTTGTATCTGTAAAAGTTGGTTTTCTAAATATTTCGAAGGTATGTCTATTATTACTCCTACCAATTGTAAGATCTAAAAAAATTTTTTTTTTTTATTTTTTTTTTTTTATATATTTATTTCTTGCTAAAGCAATCCCGATGAGTTTCAAAACTCATTTTAGGACGGGAGGAATTTACAATACATAAGTAGGAGATAGTACATACAATTTTACATTGACAGCAAAATATCAAAAATAGAAGTTTCACATACAGACAGAAATAATTTTATAAGGCCAAGTTAAATAGAACAACACACAAGAGAAAACATATAAGGGAACAACAAAATATACAAATATGGATTTACTGATTTTCATTTTTAAAAATCCTTAAAAAGTATTCCTTTATACCATCATTTTGGGATTTTTTATTTTTCTGGATGGTTTTGTACATATCTGGAAGCGAATTATAAAGTGTGTAGGCAATGTAGTTTAAAGATTTTATTCCATATTTTGTAGTGTGTGTTTGAGGAATGCGGATTTTATTGTTATTTCGAGTATTGTGGTTGTGGATGTCTTGATTGTAAAGTGGCTTGACGTTAGTGTGAGTTGATTGTTGAGTAATTTGTAGGATGGTGCTGGTGATTTCATACTTAGGAAGGATCGTGATTGGAAGGATACCGGAAACTGAGTAGATGTCCCTGACATGAGTGTCCCATGGAAGTCCAAAAACATTTCTGAGGGCTCGGTTTTGAACCACCTGCAGATCAGCAATCAATTTCTTCGAGGCAAAGCCCCAGATACAGCAGAGATAGGAAATGTGTGAATGTACCATGGCGTAATATACTGCAGTTAGTAACGGAATGGGTAGTAATCCTTGAAGTCTATATAGCACACCAGTTATGGGGGGTAATTTTCTCCTTTACATGATTTATGTGGAGATCCCACGAGAGTTGAGAATCTACTATAAGGCCCAAATATTTTGTTGTCGTTTTCTTTTCGAGGCAGTTGTCACCAATTTTGATATCGAGGCTGGAATTTTTCTTGTTGCCGAATAGTAAATAATGCGTTTTTTTTACGTTAAGGGTCAGTTTATTTATTCTCAACCAGGTTGTGAGATGGGAAACATCGGCATTCATTTCCATTTCGAGTTCCGCTAGGTTTTTTTTGTTATAAAAAATTACAGTATCGTCCGCATAAAGTTGAAGAGTTCCTTTAATGCCCCACTTTGTTATGTCATTAACATATATTAGAAATAGCAACGGTCCAAGAATTGATCCCTGTGGCACTCCACATGTTATTTCACCCAATTCACTCATTTCTCCACCCAGTTCTACTGCCGAAAAGCGATTTGATAGGTAAGATCTGAAAAGTTCCAGAGGAGTACCAACAATACCCAAATGTTTCAGTTTTTCGATCAATACGTTATGGTCCACCGTGTCAAACGCCTTCTTTAGATCAATAAATATTGCCGCTGTAAAATCTCCATGGTCAATATGTTTCTGCAGATTTGATATGAAATCGAAAGCTGCACATTTAGTGTTAGATCGTCGTCTGAAACCGTATTGTTTTGAGGTGAGAATTTTGTTTTGTTCGAGATATTTCAATAGTCTTTCTTTGATGACACATTCAAAAATTTTGGAGATAGCTGGAAGTATAGAGATTGGACGATAATTTTGGACATTTTTTTACATTCGTCTTTATGTATAGGAATAATTTTTTGCAACTTTTAGTTTGTCTGGAAAGATACCTTTTGACAGAGAGAGATTTATTAAGAATACGAGGTCATCCACCAGTTCCTCCTTGCAGTTTTTGAGAAGGAGAGAGGTTATACCATCGGAACCAGCTGCCGCTTTAGATTTGAGGTTGGATATGATCCGTAAGATTTCTGTTTTATTTGTCCTGATCATGTTAAAAGATTGTTTTGCTTGAGGTGCCGTGTAGATGGTATTTAAATCAGTTTTTGAAGTTTTTATGACTGATGCGAGACTCCCCAACTGAGAGAAAATATGTGTTGAAAGCGGTTGCAATCTCCTTTGGTTCTTTTACTTCTTCGTCATTTATGACTAGCAATTTACAAGCTATTGTTGGGTTTCGGGAGCTATTTGATATAATGGAGTTAATTGTTTTCCATGTTCGTTGTGGCTTATTCATGTTTTCATTAAGCAAATTCGTATAATACTTAGTTTTAATATATCTTCTATAGTTGGTGACAGTATTACGAGCTTTATTTTTTTCTGTTGTCAAAGGAATACTTCCTTGATTTCGTTTCCAAAGTTTAAATATGCTATTTCGTTTTTTAATCAGCCTATCAAGTTCTGCATCAAACCATGGAGTATTGTTAGGTCTTTTGTCTCCTATATTAGTTTTTAGTTTTGTTTTAGACGAATTCATAACATTTCGGAGATAGTCAGCGAAGTTATTATAATATAAATTAAAAATATACTTTGTATTTACCACTTTAATTAAAATATATAAATATTTCTCTACATGTTTCGATAGCAATGCTATCATTTTAATTATGTATTCATTTATTCCTGAAGATGATAGCATTGCTATCGAAACATGTAGAGAAATATTTATATATTTTAATTAAAGTGGTAAATACAAAGTATATTTTTAATTTATATAATTAATAATGCCACAAAGTTACCAAATATTTGAAGAAATTATAAAAGTTATTATAATTTTTGTTTACATCGTCAGACGAATGGGTAAATTTACAAGTTTTAAGTGTGTTATTTAATTTTTGATAATTTATTTTGTAAGCATTTGATAGGTTTCTTGCGGATCTGTTATTGGGGAGGTTTTTTAGGGAATTTTCATAATCCAATATAAGTATATTATGGTCACTAAGGGGATCATCAATATTTGAGATTTTTCCGGAACTATTTGTCCTATTTGTAATTATGTGGTCTATTAGCGAGCTGGTGTTGTTAGTTACTCTTGTGGGAAATATTGTGTTACATACATAAAAGTTATACGATTTCAAGGTGTGAATATATTTCCGTGCAATATCAGTGTCTTTTGAAATATCGATATTGAAATCTCCAATAAGTAATGTGTCTTGTTTGTTTTTATTTAATATTATTTCTAAAGAGTCAAAGAAGTCTGTTATATTTGAGTTCGGCTTACGGTAAAAAACATACAGATTTAGAGGTTTAATATTTTTTGCCGTAATCCTAATTCCTAGAAAGGTATTTTCACTGCCGCATTCTTCGATTTTTTTATTGTCGAGTGTATTATGCATGTAAATGGCGACTCCTCCTCCTCTGTCCATCTCACGGGAAACAAAATTTCCAGAGTAGTCGGCAATATTGAAAAAAGTTTCCTCTCCTTTACGTAGCCAGGTTTCCGTGATTACGAGAATATGAACTGTTTCTGAAATGCTTTTTAGAGTTTCTTCAATTTCGTCAATTTTGTTTCTAATGCTTCTAGCATTCATGTACATAATACGCATACAGGAGCTTTTAGTGATGTATTCTTGTATATTGAAACATTTTTTTCCTTGAAGTTGCCTTTAGCAGTGTCCCACGTAGTCTATCCTTTCTCTGAAGCGCTCATCCATCAGCTTCCAAAGCAAACATTTTACCCTCGATCTCATGTTCAACTGTGAAACAGATTTTATTATTAACGGTGTTGGCCCATTTAGTGAAGATATCTAACTGTCGGTTAGTGCCTTTCCAACAACTATCCTAACTAAATCGGTTTTACCGATAATAAATCATTACCCATCCATCCAAATTTTAAAGGAATGGGGGTAAATTAAATCATATAAATAAGTCGTCGCAATGTGGATTAACCACAGTTTGAAAATGGCCTTAAACGCCGAAACAGCTGTCACAATAATAACAACTAAAAATACTTGCAGAACTTAATAATAACATTACTAAACTTGATTTACATAAATTTTTTTAAAAAATACATCATTTAACAGTTGAGCTGATCAACTCAAGAACGAGTCTTATGCAACAATTCTATCTAATCTTAACTGTGTACAAATTTAGTGCGCGCGTTTGGCGTGATTCCCGACACTGCACTAGTGCCAAAGGGAACAATGACGCTAGTTTCTCGGAGCATCTTCTATTGAAATAGCCTGTGCTCTAAAGATTGTAATATGAATCTATCAGAGTTTTTTTCAATGATTTTGGGGCTCCAGACCAGAGATGGTTGCCAAATTAAACATTTTGGCGCATTTGCAATTTGTACAATTTGTACTTGAGTACTATTGAAGAATCTGTAAACTGTATTATCCTCAGTTTCTGAGAGGCTAACTTGAATCTGGCTTCACTTCTGAGCTCACTTAGAGTTACACCAAGCATATGAGGGCTTGTTGGGAAGATTGCTTCCATTGAAAGAGACTAGAGTGTCAATTCAATTAATTTTAGACATAATCAGACATGATCAGTTCTTGAAACAGACATAATTTTCTATGTCTAAAGTAATATCTTTTTAGTTAACACATTCAAGTGTTACGTATCATTCGTTATTCCAAGGGTGTAATTCCATTCGATTATCTGCCATCGACAATCTCATCTTGTCCTCCAACTATCCTGTGTAATACGAGAAAATTGGTCTTTTAATTGTTTTCACAGACTATTTCCCCTTTATTGGGAAACGCTTAATTCCACGAAATGACAAATACTGTGACACTTACCAGCTGATCCACTGAAGAGCTAAACTGATAGAAGTGTGTTGTGGACGTGTTCGCTTGCCCAAAATGAATTGAATTATTCATTACTTCTGGTGCAGAAGTAGCGTAAAAAATCTAAATAATGCATAAGAGTATAAGGTTGCCAAATGCGAAATTCAAACGTGATCCTAATTTATGTCTCATGATTTTAATTGAACCCATAACATTTTTCTCAATGATTATAACTGTAAAAATAAATCAATTAAAATATATTTTGTATTCACCACTTTATTAAGATACACATGCTTTATTTTTCATGTTTCAAAAGTGATGCTTTATTCAACAGGAAAATATTGAATACTAAAAAATAATAATTTCAAGTCAAATGATAAATATAGAACACAATAGTGTAGGAATATATATCAAAATAATATAAATAAAGTTTTTAAAAAATTACATATAAATACCATACAACCGGTTTACAATTAAACACATTTGAAAGTATAGAAATCAGAAAACGCTTTAATGGTGAATTAAATGTAATAAAAAATGAAAAAAAAAATTTAAATAGCTCTCTTGAATTTATTTTCATATTAATATTAATAATAAAATTATATGTGTATTTTTTAATTTCCAATATTAATTTGTTATTCTATATTTTATAATAATTTTTGATTAATTACCTACCTACTTTAATCAATTTTATTTATGTTTATAATCTATTCTTACATTATTGTGTTCATTTGTCTATACTTGAAAGTATTATTTTTTATTATTTATATCCCGATCAAGAAAGCATTGCTTTCGAAACATGTAGATATGTTTATATTAATAAAGTGGTTAATACAAAATAAATTTTAATTAATCTATTGATAATGACGCCACAAAGTGAATACCGATCTTTTGAAGAAATTGTATACGTAAAAGCTTAGAATTAGTTAAGGAAGATGTTTATATTGCCATTACCGTAGATTGCTATTTTAAATGGAATGAAAATATAATTTTTTTTTTATACTTTCACCTGTTAAGGCAATAATGGTACTATGGCACAAAATTTTAATTCGACTTATTTTTAACCCACAGCATGAACATCAATTGTAACGTATTTATAATACTAGATTAACAAACAACGATGGGTTAATGGTTCTAAAATTTATAAATAGGTACGGATAGAGAACGTTAGAAAACAATATACCTAAGATATTGAACTTAATGCCAAAAATTGTAACTCTATGAATAAGGTTAAGAATATGCTAAAAAAATGGCTATCTGAGAGAAGGGATTTGATAATTTGAATGTTATTTTGAATGGTGATTGAATGGGGGGATCGAAATGTATGAAAGAGTAATGATAGAAACCGTGAAGATATTAAGAGGAACGGCTGCGAACGGAAACGAACGGAAACGAACAAATGCGATAGTTTTTAAAAATATACGATAAACCCGCAAATAATTTTCTAAGTTGCCTCTAAAATTATGAAAATTGATTTTTTTCCATGGCATATACTTCATGATTTAAAAAATTAAAAAATAAAATACTTCTCATCCGTACTAGATATTTACTAAACCTTTAATTAAAAATATATGTAAATGTCATTCAGTTTGGATCGGTATTTTGGCCTCAATTCGAAAATTTAGTTATTTATGAAACAGACACCGCAGCCGTTCCTCTTAAGATGAAAATTATAACGTATAAAAAAATGTAAATGATTATATAAGCGTATAGTCACATGTTGATAAGTCATATTGACTGACTTAACATGACCTTATTATATGTGTCTTACTCATTTTGTAATAATAATTTTTTTTTTTTTTTAAATTGGTCATTTCCAAAAACTGTAATTTTTTGAGCAGATTATCAATTTCGACCACACTTCTAGGGATTATCTATTCAGTGGGCTGAATGGATTTTATAGGTAAATACGTTAGGGTGGCCATCAAGGCAATTAGGTTTTTTTTAGATACCGTTCTTTCAGCAGTCATAAAAGTTGCTCAGTGTAATTTAGAATTTTGATTAAATCTTCTTTTTTTATCAAATTCAACAAAAAAAATACTTCAAAGTTATCAAAAACAATATTTTGACATGAAAAAATTGTTAGGGCGAGTTTTAAACATTGAATTTCTAGTGTCAAAAATGTCTATATCATTTGTATATTCGTTTGCTAAACTACGTAGGCGAGGAATTGACGAAATTTTATGAAGTTTTTAAGCAACCAGACGTTGAATTCGGATGATTTTTTTTTACAGTGTCTCCACAAAAGAGGCCCTGAGCGAAATAATTTCCCTCAAGGCTTATATCATCTTTGGGAATGTTGTCCGGAGGATGTTTTAGAGGATATGAAGGAGTCTTGAAGCTACCCATATTATAGGAGGGAGGAAACATAGAGGCCGGCGGATCATTCCAAAGCTGAGCTCACAAGAACTAGTTGTAGAAGCGAACCGTTCTCGTGTAATAAATTTCAACCGTATACAAATGTTGGGCGCGCGTTTGGCGTATTTCCCGACTATGCATACTGCGTATACCTAGCCGTAATACGCGACAGATTGCTCTGTATAACAATCCAGCGTCTTCAAATAATTATTTCGAGAACTCTCCTATTCAAAGATTGCACAGACTTAGTTGAATTAATATCTACCGTTACAGCACTGTGTCCAAGCTAAAAATCATTTTATTTTAATGTTTTTATTAAATTTATTAAGTTTTTTTTGTCATGTGCATCGTTTTTTATTGTGATTTTTATTATGGTATGTTTCCGTAAAATACCCAACCAGGCATAATAAAGGTTTGCTGTTTTATAAACACGTATATTATAAACTGTTCATGTTTTATAAGGTCATAGTAATTATAAATCTACTGCATTTATTACCCACCTATTGCGCTGAAACTAGCTACTTACATAGTATGTACCTTCTCACTTCTTTTATACTTATGTTATTACTCGCACTATGCACTAAACTACTTCTTATACCCCTTTGTACAACCTGCTGTAGTAATGTAACCACAGATTTAACTATTATTCATTGCGATAATTACGCTGTAACTACATACTGTTACATTGTACCTACTTACTTTTTTTACACTTTATTTATTATTTTATGTGTACATTATTGTACTCCCGTGTAAAACTATGTGATAAATGTATCAACATGTAAAAGCCTTCTAGGCGTGAATAAATAAATAAGTAAGTATGAATAAGTACAGGTGCCAAAGAGATCAATGGCGCTAGTTCCTCAGAGCATCTTCCATTAAATTACCGGTAGAACAAATGCAGCATTCCAATGTGCTTCAAAGATTACATCTGTTTGTTAAGATAAAAAAAATAAGGGTAAAACGATTTTTTTTATTTTTTTTTAACCATAATGCATACGAATATGAAAATATTTAAGTAGAAAAAAATATGTAGGGACTTATGTGTATTCCTTTTTTTTACAGTAACTCCACACAGGAGACCCTGAGGAAAATAATTTCCTTCAAGGCCTATATCATCTTTGGGGACGCTGTGTGGAGGGGAAGCAGTCACATAGTGTTATTTTAACATAGTACATAAGAAACAAGACTTTTAAAAAAAAATTTACTTAGTCTTTTTATCTGTAAATAAATGGGCTACGCGAATGAGGATGCAGCGCAAAAACAGCAATTATGGTTATAGGAAGAGACCAAACTCAGTTTAACATCTCCGCTAACGCGGCACAGTTTGACCAATTCAAATACCACACTGTTGAATTCTCAAGCGATGGTCGGCAAGACAGAGAAATTGACCGAAGAGTCGTTGCGGCAAGCGGTGTGCTGCGCCCTCTTTACAGCTCAGTGATAAGAAAAGCTGAGCTAAGTATCCAAATCAGTGTATCGCCCCACACTTACTTATTGTCACGAGATTTGGATGTTGAACTAGCGTACACGTTCTTGGGTCTAAGCTGGCGAAATGAGATTTTTGAGAGGAGTTGCAGGAATCACAAGACGGGATCGAATAAGAAGCTCGATGATCCGGGAGGAGCTTAATATCGAACCACTATTACCCTTCATAGAAAAGTTGCAACTGAAGAGGCTTGGGCACGTGTTAAGAATGCTAGAAGGTCGAATTCCACTGAAAATTACAGTGCTATTACAGAGGGAAGACGTCCAGTGACCCGCCCCAGACACAGGTGGGAAAAGCAATTCCAGAGGCTGTGCAAGGAGAGGCTTGACCTACTATGGATGGATACCGTAAACCTAGCACAGGACAGAGACGCCTGGAGGCACCTTGTCGATACGATGGGTTCCCGACCAGAGTAGGACAAAGGGAAGAAGATGTATGCTGCACATCAATCATCTTTTATGTTGTTATTATTCAGTGAATACAATATTATTCCGTTTAGCCTGGCAATCTTTAAAATAAAAATGTCAATATCTACTTTCAAATTGATCAAATCATGAACATAATAAAATATAACCGCCGCGCTCCCCGTATCAACTCGCCCGATAATCGCCCACGTTCGTACCATTTCAGTTAGGATAACTGCATTGATTTGTCGTAAAATAGCGATCAAATCGAAATAGGTCATAGTTTTCTGAACATAATTTCGTTTGATCGTCATTCGAACTCGATTTTGCCAGTATTATATCAACTACGTCAAGACAAAAGGGCGTGAGTTACTAATCGCTCTTCTCAGTGGGGTACCGGCATCTGTCGTTCCACCTACATTTAATCCGCGCCTCTCCGAGGCCCGCATTAACAAATCCCTTCCTACGGCCCCCTCCTTAATCCGCCTCGCAACGTTGCCCAACCGGATGGTGATATAGTTCCCCTGAATGTGCTGCTGAAATACTTGATAAACCTGCATCATTCTGTGCAAAGGAGGGCGGTTCATCTGACAATTCCTTTTTAACAGACCGACTGCCATCTATCATGCACAGACCCAAAGTAGGTATACTGATTCTGTTCTACAGATATTTCAATGGAGCCTGCTCTAAAGATCTAGCAGCGTTGATCCCCTCCTCCCCGGGGTAGGTGCGTGAAACTCGACGGACACGAACATAACATCCGATCACAGTCGATGTCGGCTTCATGAGAACGGGTCGTTTCGGCGACTCGTTTTTGTGTAAATCGCCTCGTATGTGGAACGAGCTACCGACACCTGTTTTTCCTTCTACATTTAATCCAGACCTCTTCAAGGTCCGCATTAACGAATCCCTTCCTACAACCTCCTCCTTAACCCGCCTCACAACGTTGCCCAACCGGGTAACGATATCGTTCCCCTGTTTATGCTCTGTGCATACAGGAGCGCTCTTGTAAGGTGTCACGTAAAAAAATAAATAAAAATAAATTGGTGCTGTATATCCGGTATCATAATATTCTTATTTGCTTGAACAGGAAAACAACTGATCATGTGTTTACTTGTATTATATTTATTAACTCTATAAAATAATGAAAATATACATTTTATCTGCTGAAATATTATGGAAGATATCTTAATTGTTTTAGTTATTAAAATTTATTTTTATGTTGTTTACTTTCGTTCCCAAACAACAATATCTTTTCCGCAATGAATAGCGTTGTTTTCGTAACACAATAGCCTCGAGCTTCAAATGAATCCCATACATACCCTTTTAGATGATAAGATATAGGAAAAAGGTTCAACAAAACATAACATTAATATAACGAGTAAGTAGTTTGGCGAAATTCAGTGTTCCACAAGGAAGTGTTTTGTATCCGAACTTGTTTTCCTTTGACTCAAAAGAATAATGTAATGTTTAAGCGATAAAATCCTACAAAAATTATGAATCGTATTCAAGAAATCATATTGTTAATGTAAAAAATCAATAGTGTAGTAAGTTTAATAAAAACAATTAAATTACAATCGGCATGTTATTCATATCCATATTGTTCTATATTTTCGCATTATTCAACAAGATAAAAAAAGGTTTTGAAAAATAACTCTGGCCTAACCAATAAAATTATTTTTTTGTGTACAAATTAAGAAATTAAGTATAACATTCCCTACTTAGAAATTAATAATATAATTTCACTTATTTCTAAAATCAAATTTATGTCAAACGCTCGAAGTTCATTTCTGATGCAGTTTTTTTTTTATTTGGATTTAAATTGTGAAAATTCGCTGTTAATATTTTAAATGGAGGTATTCGGTAAAAGTGTGTCTGTCGTAGTATTCAAAAGTGTTCTTAACTACCTTATTTTCGAGTTAACTAATAAAATTATCATGAAATATGTAGCACGTTTCACGAGGTTAATGTCCGGAAATGTAAGTGAATATTTAATTATATCTGTTTGGGAAACCAACAGTTTACATTAAAAATAAAGTATAATTGCTTAGTGACATAAATTTGAACATTTATAAGTTTCTACGCAATGACATTACATAGTCATATTTATTTGATTGTACACCGAATACAAATCATTAACGCTACATTATCCAAGCTACAATACTTAATTGTAGGATTCATCATAGTGATGGTATAGATGACGCTTTACTGTATAAATGGATTCAGCAAATATATCAACAATACCTTCAAACTTATTGCCCAGATCATCTATCCTATTGGTTAAGGAATGAGACTGATAGTTGGTTATGTACGTGTTGCGGAAAAATGTTACAATTTGTCTTGTATACATTACATTTAATTTAATAGTGGCAAGGATGGCAGAGCTGTCAATTAGGTTGCTAATGATTCTATATAATACAACTAGATCTGAAATAAATCTTCTGTCAAACAGGGTAAAGGGGTGCAATCGATTTATCATAACTAATATTTTCAATTGGAATATTGAGTTTAAAATTTATATACATAAGAAGTTTGTGCTGAACCCGTTCTATATTATTAGAGTGTACTTTAAAGAAAGCGGACCAAATAGATGAATTATACTCCACGTGACTTGTAACTAATGAAGTGTAGAGCATTCTCATATAATTCAAAGACTTGAAATCAAATACACAATTGAATGCAGTATTGTGTATAAAATATTCAATTTGTCATAAATTGACATTAGTTTTAAGTCACTAGTTATAAATTTTACTTGTAAGCCATTAGTAATAATTTTTAGCTGCGAGGTATCAGTTATAAGTGATAGGTAACATACATTATTTACAATTCACACTTGAGCTAATTTTGCCACAAAAATAGCGCCATAGAAGTCATTCAATTATTATTATTATTAAACATAGACACGTTGTACAGCTCACAAAGTGGCAAGTAAAGGATACGGTAAATGCCGTATTTTGAAGATCGTATGCTATCTCTGACAGAATTGAATAAATTAGTGAAAAATGCCCCCTATGACGAGAAAGTGTGGTCATTTTACGGCAAACAATAGTAAAAACGAACAAATAACATTTATAAATATAAAAAAAAGTATTTCCCAATGACACGCTGTAATATCAGGCAGCGTTCCGCATTACCATAGTTTTTTTTTTCGATTGGAAACGATAGGGTAAAACGCATAATGTATAACGTATTAATAAAGGTATTGTGTTTCAAAAAAAATAAACGAAATCGTGTCTAATTGGACCGAGCCGCCTATGCGGAATACAAGATTTGTTAATATTATCTTCCATTTTTAATCTCATATTATTGGCAGCTATTTTTATGATGTTTACAAATTTCTACCCGAACTCAATTCAAAGATAATATTCACACATCTTGAATTTGAGATATGATATCGATGAAGATGACACAAATTGAACTTGTCTCATTAGCTAAGTCGGTTGAGCGTTGCCCCGGATAGGCAGAGGACCTGGGTTCGAGTCCCAGATGCGAGTGAAATATTTTTAGTTTCTGTCCTTTAGTCCGGTTTCATCTCTCATTTAGGTTGTGTTAATATTATTTCCTTCAATGATTAAATATGACGATGAGGTTTTTAAATCTCAATAAAAATAATTAATAATTAAAAATTAAAAATAAAACTTAATAAGTAAATAATCCGTTTCATTTCTGTCATTATCACTAACCTGTGTAGATTTGTATACTCATTTGAACCTTCATACTGTATTACAATTTGTTAATAGGTAATATACAATACTATCTACTATAATAATATCAATTCTTTTTTTCCCAAGAGTTAATGATAACTTATTATAGTGCGTCTGTTTTTCTCGACTTACCCTCACCCGTGGTGAAGGAGATAGTATTCAATGCAACCTTTAAGTGCGAAAACGACGCCCGGTTGTATTTCTATTTCGTCCATACCAACATATTGTGTGAATGTCTATCTTTGTCACACATGACCAATTTTTAAATAAACTGGAAACTTGAGTATGTGTTTTGTTACTTTGCTGCATTTTGTGTGAATATTATTGCGTAATAACGTGTCTATGTTTGTAATGTCATTGTTTTAACTGGGATACGTATATACCACGCGCATACATACAGATAAAATCAGACTAAAGAGATTCTTGCTTGTGTAGTGGTGTACTGGGTGAATGAAAAAATAATGATTGCTAGGAGATTTTTGTTTTGTTAGAAAACTCATAGAATGAAACAACAACAAAAAACATAATAACATTATAGAATTGAATCGCGAGTCTAAAAAGAGTCTAATCAGTCGCGAACCCATTTCCTTTATTGCGAACCCTTTCTATTTCACTTAACAATTTATTGTTTACTCGGCTCGGCACAATTCAAACAAATCAGTAACTTCAAAAATACGGAACGTGGTTCATACGCCATTTTTTTGACATTTCACTCGCTACTTCGTAGTCTCAGTTCTAGATATTCCGGTAGCTCCGTGTGACTACTAGCAGCTATGAGAAATAGCGATCACTCGCCGCGGCGACATAGCAGCGTCGAAATAGCTCTGTGACCGAGGCTTAAATTTAAAGGGATTAATAATAACAGTATTCAGATAACTTGTACATCGCCATTTTTGTGAAAAATCATCCCAAGGGCGCTATACTTTATTTACTTCTAAACGTACTTGAGAGGTTAAAATAATTATGTTTAATTCAATTATTATTACATTTGAAAATAATGCTAACCGTTACTACGTACCCAGTGGGGCTACTGCGGGGTAAGAGGGAAGTGGGGGCGGATGTTCTAAACAAGTTCAAATTAGTTTGAAGCTAACCCGGAATACTATCGGTGTCCACTAATACATTGAAACGTGCGCAATTTAAAATGAACTGCCTGTACATCTACATATATGTATATATTATATGTAATTCTGTGTGCATATTGTTGCATTCTATTTTTTTAATAATTATTATATATTTTTTATTGTTTTAGAAGAAAAAAAATTATATTATATAATATTTTCTTCGTTTTCCTCACTGGGAGATCCCCTGTTGAGGCGAACTAGGTTTTGGATGGAGGATTTTTAGCGACTTCTATATTTCTACTTAAGGCATTACGTTCAGGCAGAGTATTTTCAGTAACTTCTATGGCGTTTTAAATACTAGTCAGTTATTTTTTTCTGAAAATTTCTTAAGCAACATTAGGCTGGACGTAGTTATTGATTTAATTTGTTTGATACTGATGGGAGTTTATTGTATTATTTTACACCTAAAAATCTAAAACTCCTTTGTCCAAGGGTAGTATTACACTTGGTACATGTATCTTGTCTATTTGCTTTGCTCTGGTATTATGATGGTTTGAAGTGTTTGCCTTTTTGTCTCTTTTGAGATGATGAACCAAAATATTTTGATAAATATATTTTTTTGAATTCTTCGAACGTCGAAATGTTTAAAGATTTTCGTTGTTGATATCCATACTGGGATCTATAAAATGGTGTTTTGATGCTGCTGAGTCCCATCCTAATATTCCATATTCCAAAAATGAGAGTGCCATAAAACAACAATGTATACCCTTTTTAGAACCTTACTTGACAAGAATTATCATGTAGCTCTTACAATTTTACGAGTGTTTCAACTCTGTGATAACTAATCACAATTCTGGAACTAACTCTTACATACCTAGTTTAGTAAATCTATTACAGATCAGGTTTTTAAAATTTTACCATTTTTAATTATATTTCTTTTTTATTTATCCTCCTTTAGTCCCCTCCGTATGTTTACAATTAAAATACTGTACATCCCGTTATACATATGCACACGTCGTTTATCTCAACTTTGTTTAATGATTAACCGTTTGATGAATGTTTCGGTTTTTTATACTACATATTAAATACTATTTTTACATAGCAATAACACATAACCGACTAACTTCATACCTTAATTAAAATATTTTTTATATAAAATATCTATACTTCTTTGATTCTCTTTATTATTTATTTTTTTAATTTAATGTAAATCAAATTTAATAATGTTATTATTAAGTTCTGCAAGTATTTTTAGTTGTTATTATTGTGACAGCTGTTTCGGCGTTTAAGGCCATTTTCAAACTGTGGTTAATCCACATTGCGACGACTTATTTATATGATTTAATTTAACCCCACTCCTTTAAAATTTGGATGGATGGGTAATGATTTATTATCGGTAAAACCGATTTAGTTAGGATAGTTGTTGGAAAGGCACTAACCGACAGTTAGATATCTTCACTAAATAAAAATTCTGAATTCTGTGAAGTTTTCACATTCATAATGTGTTTTTGCTCGTATTTAACTGACAATGTTTTCTTAATTGATTATTTAAATGTGTTGTATTGTATATTTAACTCTTTATTATTGATTATTATTAATGTATTATGTAACGACAAAATTATTCAATTTTAAAATAAAAGTTTTACCATTAATATCAAACTGATAATGTGATGAAGCCATTAAGTAAGTACCAAAACAGGATACTATTAGCACAGGTGACAATAATGGGGAGAGGGACGTCGGAGAGTTATTATTTATTAATTCAAAATAATGATAGTATTATTACGCAATACGATAAACATAATGTTTTTAAATAAAAAAATATTTATTTAATATTTTATAAATTTACATAGGCTTAGCATTTATCAAAATCTAATCAGAAATATTAATAACATGTTTTTTTTTTGTTATGCGGATTACAAATATTTGGTTACGTTCATTTACAAAAACGCAACGATAAATTTACATAACATACTTTACAGCACTTTAAAAATCGTATTCGTAGTTTAAATATTTTGTAAAACATACAATGGGACGGTCAGAAAAAGTAATATTAATAATGTAAATTTATAAAATATTTTTCTATTGAAACATATCATGTTTATCGTATTGCGTAATAATACTATCATTATTTTGAAATAATAAATAATAACTCTCCGACGTCCCTCTCGCCCATAAGAGTTAATTTATGAACCTACTTATAATACTTTTCAATATTTCACTTGATTGTCATTTGTTTTATTATCATTTTTGCCAGATAATAATTGTTGTTTAGTCTATTATTAATGTATTTTGTAATATGAACTAAGCTGATCGATTTGACTGTCCTAATAGGGGAATTCTTCCTAGTAGGAGTGTCGAAGACACCCACCACTTTCCCGAGCCGTTTTAAGGTCCCTTTATCGGTTCTCACGCCAAGACTGAACTTTAAAAATAAAACGAAGCTACTGTTAAATTATTTTAAACGCCCCCGACTGTTTTTATACGGCGCAGCATAAATTCATACATTCCAAATACGTTTAAATCTTCTCATCGAAAGGAGTTAGTTCTTGTTCTTGAAGAAGGTTAGTGGAGAGACAACAATTATAAAGAGAAAGATTCATTAAAAGAGTAAAATAAAAACAAAAACAAACACATTCCTAGTTTGACAGTCAAAGTCTTCTCACATTTGTATAATATAAACATATGTAAACGTAAAGGGGCGTAAGTAATAACATTTTTTTTTAATTACGAAAACAGTATATAATTTATTTTTTTTTACTTTTGTAACTGAAATAATAATTGATCGTATCATAAAAGTAAAAAATGTAATGGTTTCATTTACACGATATGATTTACACTGTTTTGGTAATTTAAATCGTTTACGCCCTTTTAGCTTGACGTAGTCGATATATATGCGAGTATTTATATTTGTGGATGTAAATAAAAGTTACTCAACAAGTGCGGTTAGCGGTTCAGTTGGCACCGCGTCTGGGTCCCGCCCAGGAGTCGTGAGTACAATTCCCCATCACGACACAAGCTGCATCTTCCTCTTAGTGTGATGACTGTAGGAGATTTTCTAATATGTTCAGTTTTTTTTTAACAGTAACTCCACACAGTAGGCCCTGGGGGAAATAATTTCCCCCGTGGCCTTTATCATCTTTAGAGATGCCGTGTGGAGGGTCTTTCAGAGGATAGAAAAGAGTAAACTTGGGTCTTGAAGGATGGAGGAAACACAGAGGCCGGCAGATCATTCCACAGCCGAGCTTTTGAACAGTAGAACGAGTCGCAGAAGCGACCCGTTCTCATGTGACAAATGTCAACCATGTGAAGATGTTGGGCGCGCATTTGGCGTTTTTCTCGACTTTGCACCGGTGTCGAAGGGATCAATGACCCTAGTTCCTCAGATCATCTTCCATTTAAATACCGGTAGAACAAGGGCAGCATTCCCACCTGACTCCTGTGCTCCAAATATTGTAATCCGTTTGTTAAGGTAGGAGAATCTATCAAACGGGCCACCCGTTTCTGCACAGTCAAGGGTTTTTTCAGACATTTTGAGGATATCGTAACCTGGGAATATGTGTCTTTCTTTTTAGATTAAATAAAGGATAAAGCAAGTTGTATGAGATGGAGATAGGGAGGGGGATTGGGGATGACATTGCGGCTTAAAAAAGATTTTCTTTGCTTCTTCAATCAATTAGATTTCGGCATTATTTAAAATGTGTAATTAATTAAAAAAATATAACTTTTGTAATTTTATTGCAGTGATGGACAGAAATCGGCACAAGAATGGGAACCAAAACTGATGCAAAAAGAAAATAATATTGATTCTGGCCCCAGTCATGCATTTCTGCAAGTAAGTATGAACTATCTACAATAAATCTCTTATTACGGTTTTCAAGTGGAAACTAACCAATTGTTGGGTTGGTTGTGTGAACCCCTATCACATTCGATGGACGATCAAAGGGCCATTCTCAATATTTGACATTAAAACGGTCGCCGTTAACCGTCTCAGCACGGTTCAGGATTTATTAAAATCAGCCGTCAAGCATAACGGCTGGACCCTTAAGGCCGCCGTACACGGTGAGACTATTTATACTGAAAAGACCAATCTGCTACAGTTTGGTCTTATCGGATGCGTGGACATGATGTGATTGCGTCAGTTCACTGATCTATCGCAAGGAGTCAACATTGATAAAAGTGAACCAAAGAAGTGCCATAGATACTATATGAATTATTTCCCTTTTTCGATTATATCACAATTAGCTATGCGTTCAATCGTCAAAACTATATTCAAAAGCAAATCATAATCATCTCCACGCCTTCCTTTATTATAATAAGTTTTGGATTGTGTGAACCACAATCATAAGGTTCTAGCCTTTTAAATAACTCAATGAACACTGTTAAAAAAAAATTGGACTATGACGCCATTATGTACAACACGATTAGACATTCAAAAGTGTCACGCACGAGTTCCACACGGGTTGCTGGTCAAGCATCGAATGAAAGAATTGGCCACACATAATCCGATCAGACCATCTGATTAGGCAGATCATATTGAATCGCTTCAGACACTCCAACCGTTCGTCGTATGCGCATAGATTTGAATACTAAAACACCCATACACGGTACGATTTTTAATCGAATCAGACGAATCTGGAGATAAAACTGTTCGTGCATGGCTACCTTTATACTTTACGGATACTCGTTTTTTTTGTTTTTTTTTCGTAGGTAACAATTTCTTCGTGGTTTGACATATTTATTAAATAAATCAAACTTTTTTTGCACTATTTTACTTTAAATATATCACCAACCGGTTTCACTTATCCCAAACTTAGTCAGGGTAAAATTTTAAACTAAACAAAAATACATAGCATGAGCATATGTATAGGTGAGACATACAAAATAAAATAAGAGGGAGATAAAATATAAAACGAAACAATGGAACAGTGAGAGAGAAATATACTTACATGTAATAAAATGAGACAAGATAAAAAAAAAGAATGAGACAGAATGTCAAAGGAAATAAATTGAAATAAAGAAAGCCGGTAAAAATTATACTAATATTCTTAATAATCAACGTTATTTGTCTTACAGTCCCATATTAGATATATTTCCAGTTTACTAAATTTACACTTGTTCTTAATCCCTCTCTCCTTTGACGTTTTGTCTCTTTCTTTTTTATATGTTGCCCCATTCTATTACATATCAGCGTATCTGTCTCGCTGTTCCATTGTTCTTTTTATATTTTGTCTCCCTCTTATTTTATTTTGTATTTATTTCTTTGAGACACAAACGGGACATTTATGAAATATGCTTGTATCATAAAAATGGTTAAAATTCAATATGAATGTCCCTATGCGTCTGCAACATGTTTATTAAATTACACACTAAAGAAACACATAAATAATTTTTTTTTATTAAACTACGTATAAACTAAATTTATATATTACATACACCACCTTCTAAAACGTTCAGTGGATGACAATGCTGCTCCGGCGGGACAATACTTATCTTGTGTATTTTTTCCAAGGTATTCTTTCGGCCATGTTGCAGTGTATTTCTTCCAAGGTATTCTTTCGGCCATGTTGCAGTGTATTTCTTCCAAGGTATTCTTTCGGCAGGTATTCTTTGGCCATGTTGCAGTGTATTTCTTCCAAGGTATTCTTTCGGCCATGTTGCAGTGTATTTCTTCCAAGGTATTCTTTCGGCCATGTTGCAGTGTATTTCTTCCAAGGTATTCTTTCGGCCATGTTGCAGTGTATTTCTTCCAAGCTAGTTAAGATATTCTTCCGGAAAAGGATACGGTAGCAGCTGGGATAGGAACCCAGGACCTCAAGGTCCATCCGGGACCTACGCTCTATGCCAACCTAGCTACGGCTACCCCAATCCTTCCTCTCATTTTTATCGGTATCATACTTCGACTTCTAAGAACTATCAATATCATCCTCAATTAATCCTTTTTGGCTTCTACCTTTTTATACAAGATTCGGCCCAAATTTATTTATAATCTTTTGATAGTGTCTCGGATATATCTATCCGATTTTTATTTATATCTGACACCTGTTAATTTTAAGTTTAGGAAAAATATTAATTAATTTTTTTCACCGTTCCATCTGCTACCGTTATCATTTTCTGTTCTGTGCCTCTTCGGTTTCATGTTTCGATTCAGGAGTTGTTAATGTTATCTTCAACTATTTAAATATATCTTCAATACAAACCTTACTTTGTAGAGAACAAATAAAACAACTTTTTACATTGTTTTAAATCCGTAAATTGTTTTCCACTTTCGACCGACCTTGTAAAAACTTCCCCTAAGTTAGGCGATAAAATTTACGACTATAATCTTAGTGAAAAATAAATCAATCGTCATAAATACCTGCTAACTTTTTATGTATATTTTTGCAAAAGCCTTGTTCATTGACCGTACACAAAATTTTAGTAGATGTCTATGCTATCGCGTGCATTTCGCAAAGGCTGGAAATCTGTGCCTACCCTAGGTAGCACGAACCAGAAAGTACGACTAATTTCTGAACAAAGTATATTTTTCCGTGAATTTGGTAAAGCACATTTATTCATTTTGCAGCAATAATCAGCTGAAGATGATAATAAAACAGCCATTTTCAAATATTTACTGAATAAATACACGAAGCTTATCGTTGGTCGTAGAGCAATTCACGTCACTGTTTCTGTGATGTCGATTATAAATAGAATAATTACTCTAGTACACTTTTGCCATGTCATAGAGCATTCAGTTTGGCCAGTATTTCGAAAACACTTAAAACGGCCTCCGTGGTCGAATCTGCAGGTTGCGGGTTCAAATCCCAGCGTTTGCAAGTAAATTTACTTTTAATTAAATAAATTTCGTAATTACTTCATCAAAAATTATATATAACATACTTGCGGTACGTTCTGGACTGGAAGATACTCTCAGTATCAAGTGAAAGACCACCAATCAGAATTAAACGTTGCTTGAAATGGTTTCAGCCGTGTTCGGTGATCAGATCTGAATAGCCAGGTTTTTCTCCACCTTCTTATATCCCACATCCTTACTCTCCCCACTACCTTCAGCCTCGCAACATACCCCAATTGGGGATGCCATAAAATCACTGACTCCAAACGGTTGGGATTATTGTACTGAGAATTCACATTAAAAAAATTGTCTCTTGATATTGTATTACCGATTTATCATAGATAACAGAAACAATTGGAGATATGGCATGGAAGCGTACCGACTCGCCGAGCTGCGACCAAACTACACGGACTATCAAAACGGAGGAGCCAATGTAAGGTATACGTTTGGTATGCAGATATAAACAAAGGCTGAGTACCGCTGTTCCAAATGCGATTTTTAGTAGTATGGGCGAATGATGTCGGCGATACTTGTTGTGCTCATGGTTTCATACTAATAATGGTGGGTGGCCTGTCTCCACTGTTTGTCTATGAATTACTAACGGTTTTAAAAGTTGCGTTTGTGATTAAATTTGGAAAATTATTAAATATAAAAATCCTGTAATAAATTTTCACACAATTTGTAAGTTTAATCTAGGCGTATTTATGTTATAATTGTATTGTGATAATATAGCTTGTTTAATTTTTAGCAGAAAAGATTTATCGACCAAATCCTATCACAGAAGAAACATAAAAAAAACGTAAAATAAGAGGAAGGGAGAGAATAGTATATCGGGGCTTTGTAAAGGATTTAATGGTGTTATATATTAATTGGTTATCGCCATGGGATTTCTAAAACATTGTCAATAAATACTTTAAGAATTAAAACGATCTTTTTATTAAAAAACCTTTTCAATACTCTCCACTTGCTTATTTCAGACTGGACCGGTTTTACTTACTCTATCACAGGCATCTTCAGACTTATACAATGTAAACTAAATCTATGCTGAAGGAGCGGATTTATAATTATATTTGAAACTGCTTTCGGGTTGGTTTATTAACTTCTGGAATACGAGTGTACATTGGTTTACTGAATCTATGGGTTTTTATTTTATTTTTATTTAATATCTGTTGCGCTTACTTTATTTTAAACAGACGGTTATTACTGTTTTTTTTCTTGTGATTTTATAACGGTTTTTATCCTGTACTTACATTAAGTACGGAGAATCAGGTACATTGTAAAGGATCGATTTGAAAAATATTTTATTATGTTATAATGGGTACACATAGTGGTAATATCCTTCTTAGAGTTCTCGTAGATGCCGACGACAAAATTCCCGGTTACATTTTACTCTGGTACTTTTTACATATTTCCTATTTACATCCATATGTTAGATAAAATTATAGAATTCTTATTAATCATATTGCATTATAATGTTCCTCTAGTAATATTTTAACATAATTACGAAATCTTACTTAATTTTTTTTTTATCAAACTTAAAATATACTTTACCTAATTCATATTCTTTATATAAAACCATGTACAATGTGACCTTAGAACGGGGTACTCCAGAAAGGTTACATTTCTTGCGAATTTTTTGTTAAACATTTTGAAATAAATAAATACCATTATTGCATACAAGTAAAGTAAGTATACATACTGAACTACAGTAGACGTATTAAAGGAGAGTCATCATTTTTGTCCGATTGACTATTCATTACATTAAGAGTTTTTAAATAATAATAATAATTATATTTTTTTATTGATTTACTTATTTATTTATATATTTATACTAAATTTTTACAGATGGTCACCCTTACTTGAGGATAACCCAGTTATAAAAACTCAGTTAATATGCACAAATTATATAAAATTAAAATAATCAGAAAAGGGATTCATAAAACATAAAAATACTAAAACTGACTCAACGATATGTAATACAATAGAAACAAGAGACACAAAGCGAAATAATTTTTATCTCTATAACAAAATCTTAAATGCCTTAACTTGTCTAAATATTATTTTTTATGTTTTTTTTTTATCTGTATCATATTAATCAGTGAGAAATAGCTGGGATGCGGGTGAGTTCTCCAGATATCGTATATTGTTTTGATATTACTGTCTGTATCTGTATTTTCTTCCTAAATAATAAAAAATTAAAAATGTCCACATTTTGGAACAATTTTTTTTTTAAATTTAGATTGGAATACCACGACACATATTATCTTGAGAAAAGACATTTAGCGAGCATTCAAAAATGGACAGCCAATGTGCAACTAGGGGCGCTATTCCCGTTCTTTTTACGGAAGATTTATTACGTTTTTCCTAAGAGTTAAATCTTTCTTGCTTAACTGCGGTTCCGGTTCTCTCGGATGACAGCTTTCAGCTGAATTCAGCGAGCGACATTCATCAAAAATGTCAATATTTTCGTTGTTTTAACAAGAGAAAAAATCAATATTAAGTGTGTTACCAATCACGTTAGTATTTACTTTAAACATAATTAGTTGGTAAACATTATTAAACATTATATGGATGTTGACATTTTCGACAATTCACGACAAGCGCGGCATTATGAGAGTCGGTACGACCGGCCGAGTTCAATGAATTCGATTCCGAAAGCGGTGGACTAACCCCGAGTTCGAAAATCCGGATTCACTCATTCCGAACTCACAATCAAAGAACGGCAAAAGATTTGGATTGGAGTCAGAAATGAAAGGCGTCCCTATTCATTAGTGTAATATGAATGATTTTTGATTTCGGAACCGAAAGGAACAAAGACCGAGTCCGAGGAATCGAGTCCATGTGGCTAAACTCGGAATTGAAAACGAGTTTTTAAAAAAATTGAATGACCCACCTCTTTGGTCGGCACAAATTCAAATGTCACTTTTAGACTAGAGAAGAAAAAGGTCATTACTATCTTGTGAGGTACCTTTTATAATACGTGATTCATCGTCAAAATTCGTATTTATGGTATTTAAAAATATAATAAAAATGTATTAAAATTCATTACAAGATAATGTAATTGTTTTTAAAAGTTTTGGTTCAAAATCTTATGTCACTTGAAGATATTTCATCAATTTGTGTTTTCAAATAATCTCTTAACAAACTATTCAGGATCTTTTTACTATGTTTCACCGGAATTCCGCAGTTAATCAAGAAGTTTTTAAGCCTAAGGAAAAAGATAAGGAATCTTCCTTAAAAGAACGTGAATAGGCCTCCCGGAGGGCTCCGTACAGTCAAGGAAATTATGAATCATTGTGACAAAATAACGATAAATAAATAACAGAAATGTTTCGGTCGATTTTCTAATCGATTACAACATTAAAACAAAGCAGAGCAGAAATGAGTGTCAGGAAAGTAAATTTTCAATTTTGTGGGTATATTTTACGCCATAAAGTAGTTCCAGGAATAAGAACGGCTACGATGGAAACCTTTAAAAGTTTTGATGTACCAAATATACTACAAATATATGCTAAAAATGTACCATTAAAACTGTTAAAAAATACGGAATCTCTCACTAGAGCACGTATTTATGACACTATATCGAATCAGCAAATATTCTTTGTTATAAAAACACTTTCGGACGAGGAAATTACATAAATTTTGCAACAAAACTCCCGAACATCTCCAGATATAAAACGAATAAAAAAGTGTAATGCGTACAAGTCAAGAATTGAAGTTTGGCTGAGAGAGATCAATAAAACAACTTTCAAAAACAGCACTAAAAACGACATAAAGACGCAACTAATTAGAAGATATCAAAGTAAACTACTCGTCCGCCTCAGCACAGGAGCCCTAGTGTGGAGGACTAAGAAAAAATACCGAAAGGTCGAATAGTTTCTAAAATATAATAACTAGAACCGTTTTTTTTTTTAATTTTAAGCTGTTATTCTGTAAAAAAATTGTACTTACTCCATATTTTGTATTTTCATATGTTTATTAATTTAACCTTTTTTTATAAAATAAAAAAATAAAAAGACGCAGCCCACCTTAGATCACCTCTTTCTAGAATCTCCTGACGTACGGGGCAGAACAGTACAGCACAGACACGGCACAGATGCGAATACGCCTGTCAACTGAACTATCAACTGAGTGTTAGCGTCCGCCACAACATGTTGAAGATTTTATAATCCTATTCCCATGTTTATTTTTATTTTATAACATAAATTCCCTCAAAAGTTCAATCCATTTGTCGTTATCCATCTTTTTGATTTTAGCAATATCCGCGTCTAATGACATCAACTGACGGAGATGGCGGTGCTAACGGTTCATGTAACTGCGCAGGCGAGGCCACCAGCAATGTCAAAATATTCTAGCCGATAATCTCTGCCGGTGCTGACCCATGCATGTGTGGAAACGTTATGCTTACGTACGCTATAATATGAATGTGTTATTAGATAACGAAAGCAACTAATGTTATCGTGTCTGTACTGTACTGTTCTGTACTGTACGGTCCTAATAGAGTACGTAGACGAACGTTCAAGTTCCGTACCAAATTTATGAAAAAAAAAACTTAATCCGATATTAGTCGTGTTTTTTAAATGCCTTTTAATTTATTTTTATTCTACTTTTTTGGGGTTGGCACAACTTTTCAGCCTTGATGAACTGCACGCCACTGATAGTGACTAATTTCATATTAAATATTCATAAAAATATAAAAAATCGGTTCATTTAATTAAAATAGCTTTTTTAGCATTTTTGAGGTAATCTAACTTCACGATCTCTCAAATAAAACATTTGGAGGACAAAAGAAAATAATCCCCTTCCAGAAAAATACTTATTTTCGTCAATATAAAAAGCGTGGAGAAAACAATCAACTTTACCCTAAAATCTTCCACTTAGGCGAGGTTATTCGAAACAAAATTTCTAAAATATTTTGAGTGGTTTATTCGTCAGCTCCAAGTTTCAGTGTTTAAGAGAAATGAGAAAGGGTGTTAAAATTTTACACATAGCTTTTGTTTAAGAACGGAGTAAGTATTCGACCATTTACAATCAGAACAATGAATGGAACAAAACATTAAAGCGGTAAGTAACACAAAATATTAAATGAAAAGTTTGCTATGTTTCGCAAATATAAATAAAATACATTTATTTATTTTCTTGAAACAAGAATTCTTTTTTAAATTGTATGAATTACTGAAGTTAGTTTCACCTTTAGCATTCCTGTGAGGTATCACATAATAATTTGACCATTTGAAAAAAGATCTTTCCATGGACTAAAAGAATTAAAGTGTGCTCGTAAACAACAAAATACAGAAAACCCTTAGTTTATATTCTGTAGGTACAACCGTAAAATAGAAAATTATTATAATTGCCTTTAAAAAACAACAGAAAATAATCAAAATAATACAGTAAATCTACGGAAGAGCTTTCTTAAATCTATAATGGTACAACGGTACAATGGTGTCAACAAACCATAATCTTCAAAAAATGTTAATTTTCTTTGTGGTATCATTATCAATAAAATGAATAAGAAATACATTCTGTACACTACTACCTTATATATAAATAAATCAACATTTGCCGGAAGCGAAGCATTCCTCATAAGGATAAACAGTATATTATTTTATAATTTCTTCAAATGATTGATAACTTTTTGGCGTCATTATTAATTATATAATTGAAAATACACTTTGTATATACCACTTTACTAAAAATATATAAATATTTCTACATGTTTCGATAGCAATGCTATCATCATCAGGAATAAATGAATACTAAAAAATAATTTCAAGTATAGAAAAATGATAAAAAATTTAAAACAATAATTTAAGAACATACAAAATATGAGCATAAACAAAAATGAATAAAAGTAAGTAAGTAACAGATCAAAAATGTTAATGACAAAATTTTTAAATTTTTAATCATTTTTCCATACTTGAAATAATTTTTTAGTATTCATTTATTCCTGAAGATGATAGCATTGCTATCGAAACATGTAGAAATATTTATATATTTTAAGTAAAGTGGTATATACAAAGTGTATTTTTAATTATATAAGTATATTATTTATTCGTGTACTGTATATCCTGATGTGGGAAGCTTCGCTTTCGAAATATGCTCATAATTATATAATAAACAGTGGTGTACACGAAATATTTATCATTAATTTTATAAACTATAATCTATTTGTGTATCTCACAAAAAAAATCGATAATGACGTGGTCTGGTGTCTTGGAATTTCATGGTCAACCCTACTATTTATAGTTTGAATGATGATTTTCGTTATATTACAATAAATAAAATGTTTATTCGGTTAAAAAAACCTAAAAACGGTTGCAACTCTTTTGAAACTAGGTAGTAAAATTTCCTTAATGTATTTTATATTCCTTATGTAAGTGTTTTTCCTGTTTATTCCTTTATCAGGCCATTCAATTGTTCAGATTTAATAGAACTTTAGAATAAATCCTCGTTTTCAAAGAGCATTGTCTACATCCACAATCTGCCCGATTGTCCCACAATCTCCAGTACTTTTGATCCGACCCTTTCACAAGTCAAGCTTTGTGATTTTCAAGGGTTGAACCCTGTTTATCGCTGAAGTGGGTTCCGTTTATTCACCAACAATAAATATAACTTACAAATAATCCAGTTGCTGGGATTTTAAAATATTACGTCATCAAAACACCCTTCTTTCTGCCTTTTGGAAATATCGAGGCCGACAAACTATTTTTTTTTATTTACAGGCCCGTGTGCGAGCAGATAATCTAATCGTAAATGAAAAGCATCGATCTGTTTTCAGAAGCGGTAAAAACTCTAGACCGGTTATCTCTGGCGTCATCAAATTCGCACTTGAATTTATTCGTCTGGAGTTTTGGGGTCACCGATCATATAAAGTTATGTATGTTTTCATATAACTACCTAAAAACAAGATAGGGAGTCAAAGAAGAAAGGGAAGTTTGGGAAGAGCCTGACTCTTAAGATCTGGTAATTGCGTTCAAAATGAAAAACGTTTATGGTGGATATTTGACTGTCTCCCGTCTCCAGGGAGCCATCCAGGAAGCCGTTGCACTAATGATGGAATTCTTGGAATGGCATAATCTGCACCATAAGCTTCCATGCGGTGGCAGAGAAGCGCCCTGAAAGAGTGCACTCGTCCCTCCAGGAACATTTCCGCAGTAGTATCTCGGTAAGAATAGCTCAATTGGTATAGTGGCGGTCGCGGTAAGACTAGAGGATTAGAGTTCACGTACAAATTGAGAACTTTTTTTTGTTTTATCTGTTTCGTGTTTTCGAGAGCGTTTAGAGCCAAGGAGCTTACAGCTCTAATACAATATCAAAAAATATTCAAGTAATGGTTAAAATCGTTATTGTATCACAAGATTCATTTTAAAATAACTTTCATGAACCTGTATGGTAAATAAAACTAGATTGTTACCACCTTGAGGGAAAAATTTGCATTTATATTACAGTGTCGCGCTAAGGTCAAAAATATACATCTCATTTTTAAACCTCATATTTCAGACCATTAAAGCTACTGCATCTGCCACTGAAGAATTAAACCAGTAGAAGAGTCTTGTAGGCATGTTTGTGTGCCCGAAATTAGTTCAATTTCTCAAAACGTCGCTTAAAAAGGTTTTAGCCGTATTTGATTACCAAATATGAATAACCAGGGTCCCGATTCCAGGGTTATGAGGAGTGTCCATCATCTGGGCTGATGAGATGCTGTCACCCTGTAACACTGTTCGAAACGCTGACCACAGGAGGAATAAGCGCAACACGGCATAATATCCCAAAAACAATAAAAATAAATAAAAATGTTAGAAGGTTATAAAATTGATAAAATACATTAAAACGAGGATGGTTTTCCAAAAGTTTACGTAGAATTTTGTACAGCCGAACATTCTTGTACTCAAGCATACCTATCGTTTAATGTTCGATATTATTATTCTATTTCTCAGATTGAAATTATACTCATATATTTTTATATGGTTTAATTTTGTTACATTTTGTATCCCCATCGTTATACTGCTAAGTAGGAAGTCCAGCAATCTCGTACAACTATCAAATTCAATTTCACTTTTGACAGTTTTGACACATCCACATGTCACATCTGTCAAAATTCAAATACATGGGACGGAAGCGGAGCGGACGCTGTATTTGTTATTTACACGTATCAACTCTTACTACTGTAGGTTCTAATATCGAAAAAGTATCTTAAATGTATTTTAGTTATAATGCAAGTTTATTAATAATAGTATATTAAAAAAATAATTGGTTATAACTGAATATAAATAATGACATTTACGTGACAAAATGTTACTTAAATAGACAAAATAATATTATTGCACAAATAATTCATGGAAACATAATGTAATTATGTTTTATTTTTAGCTTTCCGTATATCTCAGAATCCAGAAAAAATGCCAACTGTTTTGTTTTTACATTTCATTTTCGCTCCAATAAAATCGATGTTATAATACGTCAAAAGTCACTGGAAGTCGCAGTGTTACTATATTTAAAAAATAATCGGTATTGAATTTTATAAAAATAAACAAATAAAATTATGAGCCGGACATTTTTATTCACTGACGTCACGAGAGTGGTTGATTATTTTTTTACTAAAAAAGCATAAGTTTCTAATTTTGTAACATTTTCATAGTCGTAGTAGAAACATGTATCCACGCGATTGTTTCTAAGCTATTATAAAATGCGTGCAAGTAATAATAATAATCGGATGATTTTTATAGCGCCGTTTTTGTGAAAAATCACCTCAAGGGCGCTGTACAAATCTTACTTCCTCTTCTTACATTATTCCTATATTAAATCTATAACTTTTTTTTTTTTACACTATCATTACACATTATTTATAGACCATATAAAGAGATGCAGTTAGATTATCAAAATTAAATACGGCTTGGTCTAAGTTTTCATACATGTCTAATTGAAAAAAAAAAAGAAGCTAACTGTATTTATTCCTTACTATATATTGCAAGACGCTAATACAAATGATAGGAGTTATGTAAAGTTGGGCGGCGGGTGAGGACGGGGGCCGGAGGTACTGATCCTTTCCTCCAATCTTCTTTGTCTTTGTTGGTGACGGGACGCTTGGTGTTGGTCTGCACGTACGCCATGCCTTTGTCAGCCGGCTTCAGGATCCAGAAGGAACACTTCAGCATGTCGTCCACTGACATCATTGCTCCTGCATTATCGAATTCCCCGCAGTACTAGTTGCTTCTTGGCGAAGAACTCATAAACGTCCTCTACCACCTGATGCACCCGGCAGATCAGGTCAAAGTCGTGCTTGTTGAGGAACTTGGCCACTATCTCAATGACGAAGGTAAAGGCTCGTTCTCGCCCCAGCTGGCGGTGTCCTTGTTGGGATCCCAGCAGCCCACTTCCCGGTTGTATACAATATTTTTTACAACCACCGTGGCCCGAATCGCCATTTCTATTAACTGTTGGCACTTCACTAGTACATGTGGTGACGACCGACCGCCAGATGTGACCGATGCCGATGCGTTAATTCAGAAGAACGAAGCAGATTTCAACTCAAAATATTTGGGTTTTTGTTATAAACTTGATTTAAGCTCGAAACGACAGCACTAAAATTATGTAATTTTTATAAATGTAACCTAAAAATTATTGCGGTTATTTTATGCTATTTTGACACCGGGAAAATTAATAACTTCCCAATATTTGCAAGATAAATCAGGAGCACCTATAAAACGCAGCCGGCAGCCACGGGGTAGTCTATTGAATTTATAATCTTGCATTAATAAGTTAAGTCAGTAATTATTTTACAATCTGATAATTTTATTAAATTGAAAATACATATATTCCCTAGTAATTCCCATTATGAAGTTCATAAATCTTAAGAAATAATTAAATCTATAAAGATCACATTTCTAGAGATCAGCTCT
The DNA here is from genome assembly GCA_022606495.2 of Halesus radiatus. NCBI lineage: Eukaryota > Metazoa > Arthropoda > Insecta > Trichoptera > Limnephilidae > Halesus > Halesus radiatus. The sequence goes on from JAHDVE020004041.1 coordinate 55,175, forward strand.
TCAGTGGCACCTGATGATAGTTTTAACGTCGCACCAGAAGAGGCCCATTTCGGAAAATTACTTTTGTTATGGAAATGGACGAGATGGCACACTTTTGCATACTTTACTAGAAAGTTTAGATATTTTTCACCAAGATGGGTAAGATTTCTCTTTTGCGATCATTATGTGTTTTTAGGGGTGAGTTCATTCTTAGAAAGGAGATAGCGTAAACACTATGCCGCTTAGACGGCGAAAGCGCAAGGCGTAATTATTAATATCCCCAAATCTATGAATTAAAATTCGCTGTCACGATAATAAAAAATTAAAAACGGAAATACTCGCGGAACTCTTAACATTATCAAATTTGATTTACATTAAATATAAAAACATTAAAATAAATTAATTAAACGCAGTTCTACGAATTAAACACAAAAACAATTAATATCCTGATAAAGGTTTAACGTGCACACGTTTCAAATAATTAGTTAATGGAGTGAATAGTTACTAGGTATATGTAAATGTTTATCGAAGGAAGCAATCACTTTGTGGCTTGACATTATAATTTTAATGAAAAATGTTTTTGTTTTAAGCCACTTTATTTCTATATATATTTTTGCATTCGACCGGTTTCAGTTGGACTCAACCTTCTTCAGGAATGTACACATATAAACAGTTTATATGTGTACATTCCTGAAGAAGTTGAGTCTAACCGAAATCGGTCGAATGCAGAAATATATATTTAAAAATAAAGAGACTTAAAACAAAAACATTTTTAATTTAAATTATATGTAAATGTATTCACTTATTTGCAATTCTAAATTAAATTTCTGTATATGTGTATTTTAACATTTTTCTTTTGTTAATTTTAGTTGGAATTCGGCTAAACTCGACATGTTTGTTTTATATCGTCAACCTTCCCCTTATAGGGGACGGGTAACAGCCCTCATCCCTGCTTTATATTTTTGATGACCACTACCCAGTCTCCTCGACCTGGGCAGACTGTTTCCGGCGGCTTCGGAACCCCATCTCATCCCTAGGGTCCTCGGGAGATTCTTCGCCCATCTTCCCAGTTACATCGTCAATGGAAATCCCAGATCGTAAGCGCGTCTCGCCTTTCGAAGAGTGTCGGATACTGGAAACCACGCACTTCTCTGTTTGGGTGGAACCGTCTTGGGATTAGGCGGTGACCTATTCTGTATCCCCAACATTTCTTTTGATATCATTTAAGAGGAACGGCTGCGTTGCCTGTTTCTTACATAATTTAATTTTGGATTTGAGGCCGAAATACCCATCCAAACCGAATGATACATTTTTTTTCTAATTAAAGGTTTAGTAAATTTCAATTACGTATGAGAAGTATTTTATTTATTTTTTTTTTAAATTATGAAATTGTACACTATGAAAAAAAAAACAATTTTCATAATTTTAGAGGCAACATAGAAAATTATTTGCGGGTTTAGCGATTTTTTTTAAAATTACCGTATTTGTTAGGTAAATATGATTACGTAAATAAAAATATGAAAAGAAAAAATTAAAAAATAAATCAAAAATATCGGGTCGATATTTTAATTTATGTACGGCAAATTTTCGTTTTTAATTTAATTTAAGGTTCACCATAATGCTTATTTTATTATTTTTAAATTTGTTTCTATATTACATTTCATTATATTTTCAAAGTAGATGGAGTAAAACTTTTGTTTACATCACCGTTAGTCCCACAAATAATTGTTAAAGGTACCTCTAAAGTCTCGAAAAATCAATTCCTTTAATTGCCAGTATTTCGTAATGTAAAACAAAAATAAGTAAATTACTTATAATCCGTACTATACTTACTATACTTTTTGATGAAAAAAAAAATATCATTAGGTCTATGTGAGTATTTTGGCCGCAAATCCAAAATTAAGTTTTGTATTATGCAGGCCGTGCAGCCGTTCCTCTTAATCCTAGGTTTCAGTTGGTACTCCTGTATTTTTTGTTTTGTTTAGTTATGTATTTTCAGAAAATTCTTCATAAAATAAATTCCAATGCCTGATAAGGCGAAATATGGATCAGGGTATGTCTTGGAATCCCATATTTGTCCGTCGTAGCATTCCGCATATTTGGGGAATTCAATTGTTTTATTTTGCAAGTGGAAACAGCAATTATAGAACCAGCGAAACCATCCTTTAATCTAATCGGGTAGTGATTCTGCTGAAAATGCATAATATATTTGATTTCTTCAAAAGATGCGTAATTGCTTTGTGGCTTCATAATAAATAAATTATAGACATTGTAAAACACGTAGAAATTTATGTATTAAGAACAATGGTTTAAACAGATGAATTCTTAATAATTTGGTCATTCATTTTTTTTATTATTAATTATTTTTATTGAGATTGAAAAAACGTCATTTTAATATTTAATCATTGTTGAAAACAATATTAACATAACCTAAATGAAACATGAAAACGGATAAAAACGAAAAAAAATAAAATATGATATGATATCGATCAAGTTGGTTAAGCGGTTGCCCCGAATAGGCAGAGGCCCTGGGTTAGAGTCCCAGATACGACTGAAATCTTTATATTTTCTGTCGTTTTTTTCCGTTTTCGTGCTTCATTTGAGTTATGAAAATATTATTTTCTACAATGAATAAATTTAGTAATTATTGACATTAAAGTTGAATAAAATCGCAAATTCCTTAATGGTTCGAATCTGGCTAAGAGGTAGGTAACGTTAGTAACTACTAAGAGAAAACAGCTGTCACCGGGTCGAGGAACTACCTGTAAAAACAACATTGACCGATATGAAGTCACAATATTGCACCCGCACTCCGCACTATAATACGTTGTTGAAAATTAATCGTCAGCTTAAAAACAAATAAATAAAAAAACTGCTAAATAAAAACTATATTCGTTTTTTTTTAAATTGAAAATACCTTAACGAATATATTAAATCGGGAATATCTATTCAATTACTCTATTTTTTCTGCATTTAGCATAATCAATACCTTTTTTCAATATTTTATGCAAGAATAAAAATAATAAATGATGCAGAGTAAAAATCAGAAATGTAGAAAAGGTGCAAAAAAAGTTTATGCGGTACTTGTACATGCGAGAGTTTGGGTACTACCCTTTGTTGTATCCCTCAGATTTCCTCGCGGGAATGCTGGGACTAAATCGTCGAGACGTGAGGAAAAAAATTGCAATGGTGTTAGTAGCACACAAGCTGCTAAACGGGTACATTTGCAATCCTGATGTTCTGGAAAAGATGTCACTCTATGTCCCTGATAACTTCTCCAAAGCGAGACGACACAGGTTGTTTATTTTTCCTAGAGGCAGGACCAACCTACCAATGATCATGCCTCTGGGGAGTATGACCTCACTATTAAACCTTTCTTCTGAAATTGATATTTTTCAATGGAATCACAATCATTTCAAGAGCGAAATAAAAGTATTCTTCAGCACCTGTCATTATTAATGTACCTATATAATTAATGTATTACGCTATTAACTACAAATTGGGAAATGTAATTGGATATATATGTTAACTGTTTTTCGAAATAAAAAAAAATAAAAAAATTCATGTGTACTTTGCTCCAATTAATTTGTATACTAAACATGATAAACATGTTTTTTATGTATCTAGATTTTTTATTATTTTTTTTGGAATAACTTACATCTTATGTGATCTTATGTGATTTTTCACAAAAACTGACACACAAAGACTGTGTCATTTGGCGAGTCTACTTGTTTATAAGTGTTACAAGCGCTTTACAGAAGGTCGAGAAGATGTTATTAACGATGAGCGTCCTGGAGTTTCAACAAACGAAGAAAACATCGAAACAGTGAAGAAAATGGTTTTGGAAAATCGTCGAATCACTATTAGGAAAGTAGCAGAGGATGTTGGCATATCAATCGGCTAATGCCATGCAATTTTCTCGGATGTTTTGGGCATGAAACGTGTGGCAGCGTAGTTTGTTCCGAAATTGCTAAATTTTGAACAAAAGCAACGTCGCATTAGTAACGCTCAGGAGTTGTTGAATGACGTCAACGACGATCCATATTTGCTCAAAAGGGTCATAACTGGTGATGAAACGTGGGTATATGGTTATGACGTCGAAACCAAGGCCCAATCATCCCAATGGAAGCCGCCAGAAGAGCTAAGACCGAAAAAAGCACGCCAAGTTCGATCAAATGTGAAGGTTTTGCTCACTGTTTTCTTCGATTACAATGGCGTGGTGCATCATGAGTTCTTGCCAACAGATCGTACGGTTAATAAGAAATACTACAAGGAAGTTATGCAACGTTCGCGTGAAGCAATACGGCTCAAACGATCGGAAATGTGGAAACACAAATCATGGATTTTGCATCACGATAATGCACCAGTTGTGATGTGTGATCAATGCTTGTTCGTGATTATTTGGCCAAAAACAACACCGTAATCATGCCTCAACCACCGTATTCACCAGATTTGGCTCCGTGGACTTTTTCCTATTCCCGAAACTGAAGAGACCAATGAAAGGAAAGCGTTTTGCCACAATTGATGAAATAAAGTCAGAATCGAAGA
>JAHDVE020004042.1:0-88620 GCA_022606495.2 Halesus radiatus
ACCATGTTCAGGCTTTGACTTGAGTGCTCTCTCAATTGTATATTTTTGTCCTCTTTTTGTCATTGCTTCATTCTCGTCTTATGTATGTGCTGTTATTTTTCTGTAGCTCTTGTTTATTTAATTTCGTGTTATGTATATTATGTAATTGGACAATTGGTCCGTAAATAAATAAATAAATAAATGAATGCTCGTATTTTATGGAGTTTCGGTCTTCATGATGTATTGACCCCATATAGGGATCAAGGCCTTTGTCATATTTAAGGATTTTATGCAGATATTCTTTTCAACGAGAGGAAGGAGCAGTGTCTATGCTAAGAAAAAACAAACAATTAAAAAAAAAAATTCTATGTGTCAAATGTATACGTTTAGTAAGATTTTCAAATATTCAATGCACAATTCATATCCGAACTAGAAAATCTGCACACAGCCTACTTTTGGTCATAGATCAGTGCATGCCACTGGGAAGGAGAAAGCATATTGTATGGGCATATAGTTTTGCTATTGATTACGAGAACGAGTCACAAAAGCGACCCTTCTAATGCAATATTCAAAAGTCAACCGAGTACGAATGTATTCCAGGCTTCACACTGGCGCAAAAATAGAATTTTCGTGAATCTTTGGATTTCCGTTTAAATGATGTTATACGAAATAACTTCGTTTATATTAATGGTTTTTTAGTTTTCATGCATTTTCTTAAAAATATAAGCTCTGAAATAGTAAAAATGATATAATAACACATTACTTTAATTAGGCCTAACACAAAATTTTTCGGGGTTTCAAAAAAATCGTCTACTGTGCGCCGGTAGCACAATACCTTATAGTAACAATATATAGTTACGCTAAGCACAATGCCGTATTTCTGCCTGCTTCCAAATATTGAATTCCAACCGCTAATGTAGGGGAAGCTGACTTGTGGAAAATACAGTTTATTCATGTGTCCAGTTGGCGACCCCTGGCTACAATGCCATTAAAGTGTCAGGGAATGAACACAAAGTGTTCACCATTGGTCGAGGTTCAGGCCACATTAATCATCTCGGGTCATAAAGGAAAATTAGCATATGATCGCTGATCGCTGATCACTGATCACTGATCGCTGATCACACGACGGGATGGTAATCAAATATGATCCCCAACAAATTGCCGTCTCGTTTATGATACACAGTTATAGGTGTTTGACTTTGGATATTTATCCCAACTTGTTTGCGGAAGGCGGGTTGGGGAGGTTATTATTTGCGGAAAGTTTTAGTACCGCGGAGACTTTTCAAATAATAGGCTTTCACAGAAACGAAGAATTGTATTCAACGGCCATTCTTCCCAACCGTACTACCGAGCAACTGTTGAGCCCAAATGTTCACTCAACACTGTTCAAATGCACAAACACGCTCTTCCCAACGAAACTCTCCATCAAATTTACGATCAATTTTGGATACCGATTTTTGTGGATTAAGTTTCTCTCAACAAAAAACTAATTATAAAAACAAGTGTCAACGGGGTGAAATCAGCGAAATGTCAATCGTCATTATTGATTTATATATCGCGATTCAAATATTGAATCACAAAGATTTATTTCCATTTTCAAATGTCAAAACACGTTTTGTGTATGTTTTAAATAAAAATGAAGAGAACCTAACTTATTTAACTTATTATAAGCTACGTTTTGTCTATTGTTTTACACGAAAGAGAAATGTCAAATATCAAATGTACATCTATGAAAGTGGACGGGCACTATTTTATAGTCTACGAAAGTGGGCGAGCACCTCCATAGACAATTTAGAATAAAAAATGCTCGCAAACAGCCAAACAGAGCGAATGCTCAATAAAACACTTAGCTGATCGGTGCCTCAGATTGACCACTCGAAATAATCATAATAGCTATTTGTGTTAGCACAGAAATTGACTTAAAAAAGGCAAAATATATTATTGTAATAATTGATTACTTAACGACTTGAAAACGCCCTTAAATGATTAAATTTGTTGAAGAAATGTGGTTCAATAAGGTATAAGCAAAATCTCCTTTAAAAAGGTGTATTTAAAACAAATTATTGTTGCTTATGTATCTATTTATACATAATACTTATTACATATCTATATTACCCTAGCAAGTAATATTATAGTTATCAGTTGAAGTAAGATAAACCCTAGCAAGTAATATTATAGTTATCAGTTGAAGTAAGATAAACCCTAGCAAGTAATATTATAGTTATCAGTTGAAGTAAGATACACCCTAGCAAGTAATATTATAGTTATCAGTTGAAGTAAGATAAACTCTAGCAAGTAATATTATAGTTATCAGTTGAAGTAAGATAAACCCTAGCAAGTAATATTATAGTTATCAGTTGAAGTAAGATACACCCTAGCAAGTAATATTATAGTTATCAGTTGAAGTAAGATAATATTATAGTTATCAGTTGAAGTAAGATAAACCCTAGCAAGTAATATTATAGTTATCAGTTGAAGTAAGATACACCCTAGCAAGTAATATTATAGTTACTAGTTGAAGTAAGATACCTTTTTCTAGTGGTAATATGTTATAGTTAATAGCTGAAGTAAGATAAACCCTAGCAAGTAATATTATTATAGTTATCAGTTGAAGTAATATACACCCTAGCAAGTAATATTATAGCATTGGGTTGAAGTATAACCTAGCAAAATATTTATATATCAGTTGGGGCGAGCAAACCCCTCAGGCAAGTAATATTATAGTTATCGTTGAAGTGGATAATCTTCTAGTAAGTAATATTATAGTTATCAGTTGAAGTAAGATAAACCCTAGGCAATATTATATAGTTACTGGGTTAGTGTAAGATAAAAACTCCTAGCAAGTAATATTATAGTTATCAGTTGAAGTAAGATACACCCTAGCAAGTAATATTATAGTTATCAGTTGAAGTAAGATACACCCTAGCAAGTAATATTATAGTTATCAGTTGAAGTAAGATAAACCCTAGCAAGTAATATTATAGTTATCAGTTGAAGTAAGATAAACCCTAGCAAGTAATATTATAGTTATCAGTTGAAGTAAGATACACCCTAGCAAGTAATATTATAGTTATCAGTTGAAGTAAGATAAACCCTAGCAAGTAATATTATAGTTATCAGTTGAAGTAAGATAAACCCTAGCAAGTAATATTATAGTTATCAGTTGAAGTAAGATACACCCTAGCAAGTAATATTATAGTTATCAGTTGAAGTAAGATAAACCCTAGCAAGTAATATTATAGTTATCAGTTGAAGTAAGATAAACCCTAGCAAGTAATATTATAGTTATCAGTTGAAGTAAGATACACCCTAGCAAGTAATATTATAGTTATCAGTTGAAGTAAGATAAACTCTAGCAAGTAATATTATAGTTATCAGTTGAAGTAAGATAAACCCTAGCAAGTAATATTATAGTTATCAGTTGAAGTAAGATACACCCTAGCAAGTAATATTATAGTTATCAGTTGAAGTAAGATAAACCCTAGCAAGTAATATTATAGTTATCAGTTGAAGTAAGATACACCCTAGCAAAGTAATATTATAGTTATCAGTTGAAGTAAGATAAACCCTAGCAAGTAATATTTGTACAGAGAGTCCTCGAGGTGATTTTTGACAAAAACGGCGCTATACAGATAATTATCCAATTATTATTATTATTACTTCCCCTAAGTACCATTTAGACGGATGGAGGCAAAGGTCACGTGACAAACATTTTAGCACCAGTCTAGTTCGCTGCCGTCTACATTTGATTCGCGTGATTTTGACTGCGGTAAACAAATTACAAAATATTTATAAAAAGGGTAAAAGGTAAAATTAATCACTTTTAAAAAATATTTTGTTTTTAATAAAAGCCGAACCATTTTATTTACTTGTTTTTTTTTTGTTTTTACTTAAAATTGGCCGCACGCCTAGCTCGCCCAATACCCCCCTTATCTTGGTTTCTTCACCTTGCGTTTTAGGTCATCTCTATGTATTATTTGCTCTGTAGTTATAACCGAACGTCTAGTGAGTGAAAACGCTCCATAGAAGTTTAGAATTCCAAAGGAAAATTAAAATACTCATTTTACACGACTAAATAGGTAGGTAGCCTACACCAATTGCCCCACTCTCGCCTTACAACTCAAGAGCTAAATTATTTGGTGGGACTCGCTTTATCATTATTTATTCCTCCCCAATCCAACGAAATTATCTCCTTTCCGCCATGACAATAAACAACGAAAAAACCTCCCCAAAGTAATTTTAAATTGGTGTAAATAAATAATGTGCTTGTAAATAAAAAAACGACTGTTAAATGCATTAAAATAACACGGGTAGAACAGGGTTAAACCAATTATCCCATATCAGGTGTGCTGCGGGAGGAGTCGGACGGCGATACATTGAACAACGAATAATCACAATTTAAAATACACAACGAGCACTGACGGGTTAATTTATCAGCAATTATAATCTGGGGTCCAGAGCGCCCTGGCAAGCGGTCCTCCTATTTTAAATCGCTCGGTCACTAAACCGTTAAATTAAATACTCCATGTATCATTTTATACATTTATTTAGGAGCATTAGGTGTCCACTATTTGCTAGCGAGTTGATGTAGCATGTCGGTATGCTAATTCCAGAAACTATGCGTGCATATTAATTTAAACAATGGGTTTTGTTGGTACGTAAACACTAAATTCTGTTGCTAATTAGAATACATATGAGAGCCGGAGTAATTTGACGAAGGTGTTTCATTATGTTAATACGAATTTATATTATTTCAGCAGGAACATAATTATGATCTGTTACATTATCTACTCGTGCTTGTCTATTTAAATAAGCAAATATTAATTTCCCGAGCTACCTGTTATTGTTTGTTAATCAACTTTTGTTATTTCTCAAGCTTAACGTAATTTCGATAGACTTCACGCACAGTTTGAGTCTAAAAGCGATTTAAGGTCTATTCACGTCTACCCGCACCGAGCGTGCCAGACACGACAAAATGAATCGCTGGCATTCTCTGTGAACACATTCACATACACGGGCAGATATCGGCCGACAAATTCGGTGTATGACTTCTGCGCCTGCACAATTACTATGAACACATCACCTAAACACATCACGACTGTTACTATCTCTAAACAATGAAATAAAGAAACATTCATTAGAAAATTTTACTTCATTCCAAACAATTATTTTTTCAAAATACATCTAAATAATAAAGTTCTTACGTAGGTGCCTACTTGTGTTTTCTATTTTGAAAATATTCTACACAAACAAACTTCCTTTTTTGCATATGTAATCTGTGGCTAACCAGAGTGGTATACCTATGTACTAACTTTAATACAATATGGCGGGTTTAAAACGTTATAGCAACAGTTTTACATATTAGATTTCATTCAAACTACTCTCTAAACCTCCCGGCGCTAATAAGAACAAACTGTGCTATTTTTATTTTTATATATAAAATATTCACAATCGTAATCGTATTGGGATCGACAACATGTTGCTCCGCGATCGACCGGTTCGAAACCCTTGCCGTAGAGTATGTATAAGATAATGTATTCATTATTGCATGCCAAAACCGAGTTGTGTGGCGATCCATCTTCTCTGTCTATCCTGGGGGAGAAATTAAAAAAAAAAACAAAAAAAATCGTATTACAAACTACTCTTGAAAACTTATTAATATCTGTTATTTTTTAAGACAATCTCTATTATAGTTGAAAAAGTTATTACATGAAAAAATGGCAGAAAAAATACGCAAGGAATGCTCCAAAAAACATAAATAACACGTGTGATTCTGTTACTTTACATGTCATAGGTATGAAATAATTGACAGCGTTTCTTTAAATGTTACTTAATTCATTTAGTCTTGAGATTGTTGCTCTACCCTAAACATGTTATGTTTTATTAAATATTTTTAAACGATTGCTCATGCCCCAAGCATGATTTATTTTAGCGCGCTCCCTCTCTCTTCCTAAATAACATATCTCCTTTTCAAACAATGTTCAGTTTCCGCTCGGAGGGAATCTTGGATTTTAAGACTTCACTATAAAGAGACTCGGACATAACGACAACTTTGAGTAAGGTCGCAAAAAGTGTAGATGCTTCTAAGGTTATAGACAACTCTTTGTTTGACAACTATTCTATTCTTTACGTATTACCTATTTTTGTTCTTTTATACGAATTAATGTATTTATTAAACACCCATAGGACTATTAGAAACGTAATTTATGAACAGTTATAGGAATAGGTACATTAGTTAGTTAGTTAACATTACAGACATAACAATAGAGGTTTAGTTTTACAGGAATACTCGTACATGTCGGACACACAGAAATAATTACCTTTGTTGTAATAATGGATGGAGAGCTTTGGAATATGTTGAAAAGATCTGTACTGGTATTGGCTATTCGGTGAAGACAGTGGTGAGCTATAGGAATAGTTTGTGCTGTGGTTGTCACAGTGGAAAAGATCTAATGGATATTTATAGCAGTTAAAATTTGAGGGCAGTCTATGACGTTATTCAGTAATTTAAAAAGTGTAAGAGTAATCGTTCTCCAGGTAAAAAGTAGCTGTAGTTTTAGATTAGACATGGACACACTCCGAGTGTAATATAACCACGCTTACAGGGCGCTGTTCGGCCTCCCTTGGAGATGCAGCGCCTCGCAGATGTTCGCAGAGGGAAGGGTGCATGGGTTCGCTGCTTTGATGCGCCATAGAATAGCCGGGACGAGTCAGCGCTACCGGAGATCGGAAAACACTCTTGTCCAGGCCGTCGCCCAGTCGTTTTTATTTATGTTTTTATATTATATTTCTACAGCGTGTAATTTTTTATTCTTAAAATGTATTCTTTTTATATAGCAGACAGAGTATTGCACTCACCGCTTTGTTCTGCTGAAATAAAACATTATTGTTATTATTATTATTATTATTATTATTATTATTATTTTTATTATTTTTATTATTATTATTATTATTATTATTATTATTATTATTATTATTATTATTATTATTATTATTATTATTATTATTATTATTATTATTATTATTATTATTATATTATTATTAATTATTATTATTATTATTATTATTATTATTATTATTATTATTATTATTGACATGATGGGGTCATTGGGGTTCAGTAGAAACAGGTAACTTCGTTGAGTGTCAAGTATTTTATTAGTTCACAATCTAAAATACATTCTTAACTGGTAGGTATTGTGGGTGTCACTTAATTACACGAACTGTTTTTACGGGTAATCTGCACACGGTCCAGTGGGGAGATTACCAGTCGTCTCGATGTTGGTGTTGAAAGCCTCAGAGAGCAGGTAGTACTTCCGGTAGGGGGAGGTTTTGGTGCTGGGCGGACACGCGTTTCGGCTTTCACTTGACGACCGGTTTCAGACGGTTCAAGAGGATGATCAGCAGGATGCCAAAGGCGCTCGACTGCTGTCCGGTGGTGATTCCTGCGGTGGTGGATATGTGCCTTGATGGGATCACGGCGTTGGAGGGCAGGAGGCGAAGGGCACTCGACTGCACTCGAACGGTGGGCGTTGGGGTTCGGCGGTTCCTGCCGAGTTTTCTCGCAGCGTCTCAGGCTGGGGATGCAAGTGGCCTGCTTGCTTTGTAGGAGACGGGAGTCTCGACTACGACCACTGACCGGACGGTCTCTACTGACTCGTCTCTGTCCACTACTGATCTTGCTTCGGCCAAAGTCCCCCTTTTTAATCACATCCGAACTATTCTTCGGGTTCCTTCGTGAACTACGAACTGTGGCTCGGTGGCTTTTAATTAGTTCGCTGTTAATCCCCGTAACTGCCTTTTTCTGGCGACTGCGAAATTCCCGGGATTTAAAGCCGGGCGTTTGTAAATTACCCTCAGGTAGACGGACCTCGGGTACCGTATTAGGGATTAGCATAAATCGGTGTTTCCCGCACTTATGGCTTGTATCAATATTATTAATGTTTTGTAGCAGATATCACTTATAGGCTTTTCAACTTATATTGAACATATCTTACAAACCTCCCTTGTATTTTCTCCAAACGGTGTAAATAGGAGACCATACAGGAAATGCATATTCTAGCTGGGATTTCACAAGGGAACAGTAAAAGAGTTTTATTGACTCATATTATGAAAAGTGCTTGTGTAACGTGTTACAAAATAAGTATCTAGTTTATACACCCCCGTATACTTTATTATACATATATTTTTGTTATTGTTGAAAAAACATTTTAAAAATAAAGATACTCTATTATGATTAAATGATAAATATTGTTTCAAACACTTTTATTTTTAATGCCGACCGGTTTCGGAACAACCGTTCCATCATTGGGGCAAAATATATACTAAACAATGTTACAAAATTACGTCAAAACATACATAATAGGTGTCACAGTAGGGGTGGGGGCGTGATTGGGGATTAATAAATAGTGGAGGAAGAGATGGAGATTGAGGGAGGGGTGAAAGGAAACATTTTTAAAATGGGGTTGTATGATAGGTTTCTTTGATTCTTAATAATAGACTCATTATAAAGGGATTTTTTAATTTTATAACTAACTAACTAACCATCACGCCGTTTCTCCGCTGGCGTAGGCAGAGAGGCGGACTGCCAAACAACTCGATCTTGGCATACACTTCTTGCTTCATTCACATTCATACATCGTCTCATACATTCTCTTCTATTATTCCGACTTCTGACATGGCCCGACTCAAGTATTTGGTTCACTTGATCCATGTTTTCCTCGGGCGTCCCCTTCTTCTTCTTCCATTCACATTCGCGTCAAATATTCTCCTTACATTCCTTTCTTAATTTTTAAGGCTTCTAAATTATCTAAGCGTTTACCTTTACTATCAATATGAAGAATATTTATCCCCGTTATTTTTTCATAACTATGTTTGCTTAAAATAACATGGTTAGCGAATTCGGAAAAAAATATTATTTTGAAGGCATCTTAGATGCTATTTGATTCTAATGTCGAAACTATGGCATGTTTTTCCGATATTTTCTAAATATTTTCCGAAACCGTGACCGAACCGAAAAATGTGATTGTTTTATTTAATTATCATGGATGACCACAGAGGGATAGCTTTATACACTAGTACATATTATTATGTTTATATTTATTAGATAAGAGAGGTTTATTCTTCTGATATCCTCTCCTACCGGAGGTTGGCTATCATTGGGTCCATCTTTACCCAGTACACTTCATAGTGCAGGCCAGGAAAAAGCCGAGAAAGGCCGCCAAAAGTGTTGATACTCATAGAACGTAGAAATAAAAATTACATCTAGTCCACTTTACGTTTAAAAAATTAAAAGTAATTGTGACATTTTGTGACGGACAGGTTTGATTGGTGCCACGCGGTTGAAGTCCGTCCCGTTTCTATTGTTTAGGGCACGTTTGTTTTATTGAATTGCTTTCTTTCCGCTACACGGGCTAGGGCCAGGGGCAGGGGCAGGGGCAGGGGCAGGGGCCTGGGGCAGGAGCATGGGCAGGGGCAGGGGCAGGGGCAGGGGCAGGGGCCAGGGGCTCGGTCCTGACGCAGCGCAAAGGGACCGAAGCTTTATGACGCCCCGCCCCGGATTTATTCGCCCAATCAATATTTGAAACAATGCCTTTAAAAAATGGTATTGTTAAGGATTGTGAACTAATTGACTGAAAATCACCTTCTGTTGAAAAGGGGAGTTTTGCACACGGTGTCAAATAAAAAAGATCAATATAATTGCAAACCAGCGATATTCTGCCGAATTCTCGGGTAGGTTTGTGAACTAGAAAATAAACTTTTCTATAGAATTTTTTAAATAACCTATATACTCTTGATGCTCACTATGTATTTTTGTTTAGTTTTAAATTCTACCACGACAAAGCTTGGAATAAGCGAAACCGGTTGGTGATGATTTAAAAATAATTATGTGGTTTAAAACAAGGGTTTGTTTTATCTAATTTTAAATTACCATTTTTGTGAAATATCAAGCCGAAAGCGCTTCACAATGCTTGTAAATAGACCGTTTTCAAAATACATTTTTATTTAATTTAAATTTTTATTATTAAAACCGCACAGAATATATACCAACTCTTTCTCTACTCAGAATATATTTACTCTTCTTTTGTCACTAACCTAATAAATGTAATGTCAATAATAAAGAAGGCTAAAATAGCAATTCCAAATCATGCAACGTGCATTTCTTCTCAAAGCTTTAGGGGGGGAGGGATTATTTATTATTTCGAAATATTGATAGTATTTTTACGCAATACGATAAACATAATGTTTTTAAATCTAATAAGAAATATTACTTTTTCTGACCGTCCTATTGTATGTTATACAAAATATTTAAAATATGAGTATGATTTTTAAAGTGGAGAAAAATTATTTTTAATCCTTTCTCTTTACGTTTTTCTAAATAAACTTAACCAAAATATGTAATTCGCATTAAAAAGAAAGACGAAAAAAACATTAAAGTTACGCAGTGTTTATGAAAAAATTAAACTACCACTGCTCTTTTTAAATTTATCTTATCGGCAAGTTACAGAAAAACCTTCACAGCATTTTTTAAGGATATTCAACTTTTTAAGTGTTTTTGTAAAACATGCGTAGAACGGTCTGAAATGTGCAATATTTCTGATTTTATTTTGATAAATTCTAAGCCCATGCAAATTAAAAAAAAATGTTACTAATATTTTTTTCTTTAAAAACATCATGTTTATCGCATGGCAAAATAATATTATCATTGTGTTGAATTAATGAATAATAACTCTCCGACGTCCCTCTACCAGTCAATCTAATAAAACCGTATTTTTCTGAAGTGACCTGCCAGGCAAAATCTTAAAAAAATATATGGAACCCGACACCAGACAACGTATTTATGACATTAGATAGAATCAAAATGAGATGAAAAACATTTCATGTCATAAAACCACTTACGAATAAAGAAACTAGATATACTTTGCAATAAATCTCCACAATATAAGTTGTTTGATTAAAAAACCTTTGTAACTATCCTCCACTCGTTTCTTTTCAACCCGACCGGTTTCAACCTATCACGGACATCTTCAGACTGATACAATTATAACTAAATGTATGTTGTACAATATTATTGCTATATATACCATAGATTTAGTTATACTTGCCGAAAATAAACAAGTGGTAAATGGTTACATAGGATTTTTAATAAAAAAAACATATTAAAATGGAATTACACCATGAATTGACAGCTAAAACTCTATAACATCCTTCCTTCAGAATATAATGAATAGAAAAGTTTAATGAGTACAGATCAGTGTGGCTGAAAGGGGTCAATTAAATAACTTTATAAACAGCACTAAAAATAATATAGAAAATGCACCTAATCAGATAACACCAAAGTAAATAACTCCAGTCTGCCCCGGCACAGGACCCCCTAGTGAGGAGGACTAAGAAAACATACAAAAAGATCAAATATTTTACATAATGTAATAATTATATACCATTGTGTATTTTAAATTATTATTTTGTAAAAAAAAGATGTATTTTGAGCACATTTTGTATTTTCACTTGTACTTATATAGTCGCTAATTAAAAATGGCAAGTATGTTACTGTATCTGTTTGTACATGATTAGATAGAGCCGAGGAAGTAATATTTATGCAGCATTCTTCGGGTGATTTTCCACAAAAAACGGCGCTATACAAATTATCTAATTATTCTTATTAGAAGGCAATACGTCACCTTTGGGGATGCTGCGTGAAAGATCTTTTTATGAAAAAGCACGAGTGGACTTGAGCTTTGAAGAAATCTGTGGTTTAGGCAACTCTATTATTGCTCCACATTTTAACTACTGTTCAACGATACCTTTCTTGTGTAACGACAGAGTACAAAATTAATTACAAATTCTCAAAATAGAGAAATGCGAATAATACTTAAGAGAAATAGATATTCAAAAGTAGGTAAAATGTCAGAGGAATTAAATTGGCTAACAGAGAAACAAATGCTGACAATGAACACAACAACTTGTTACCGAAATATTTTTCCAACAATATTATTTACAACATGGACATTCACATACATAATACAAGAACGAAGTTAATGGCCAAACTGTTTATTTTAAAGTTTGAAATTGCTATAATACTCCGGCGGTCCCAATCAAAATAGAATAAATTAATAAAATTAAAACAGATTGTAAAAACCACATTAAGTTAAACAAGAAAAAATCCATTAGTTTTTAAATTATCATTAGCTATATCTAAAGTACCCAATATTATATCAGTTACAACAATTAGTTACATGTAATAGCATATAAGTTATAATGAGTTATTTTGTAAACTTAAATGTACAAATAACTAATAAAAAAATAGCATTCAGCTTCTACCTATAGTTAAATTAAATGAAGATAAAGAACATAACTTTGAAATGTGCTCAATTTAATTTTGTAAGAAATGGAATCAGTAGGTTATGCACGCGGCATTACGTCCAATAAAATCATATATTTTAAAATAGTCAACGCGATACTTAGGCTTAAATATTCTAGATTGAAAGATTCTAGCTCGCAAAATGCTTTGTGGGTAATAATCCCCTAAACTCCAGTTTTCCAAATCCATAATTTAATAGTTATTATGTTTGGTTCGTTCATGAGCTGTGAAACATGTAGTTATTTTATCGGGAAATCAGTAATAAACTTTAGTATTCCAAAAAACTGTGTCACAGGTTAACTTAACTTTCAACAGTCATGGATTTAATCAGCCCTTGTGCTAATTCCACTTTTCCCACACAACACATGCTTACCCTCTCCCACACGTGCATACGACTAGAGAGCTTGGCTAATACCCAGGTAAGTTAATTAAATGCAGGTGATACAACCACATTATAATTATTAATTGGAAATATTACCAAAATTAAAATGTTTTACTTTAGTTTTAAGTGTTTATTGTTGCATTGCTATTATCACCTACTTTCAATTTTACGAATGTTATCAGATCTATTCTACGAACCACAATTATTCTAGAACCAACTCTCATGCATTAACTGTATATATATATATTAGTTGTATTCTTAGTTTTATTCATCATTTTATTTTGTTGATATATACGAGTATGTAGTTGCTATCATGATTACCATTGTTATTTTATTATTATTTTTTTTAATCTTTTTTACATCATAAGTTTTTAGTATTTTCAAAGTTACTACGCCAATGAAGAGTTTGGTATAGTAGAAACATGTTAACAATAAAAATAGTTAACCATAATAATAGTTAAATTTAAAAATAGTTAAAAATAATAATAGTTATATTTAACTATTAAAAATAGTTAAAAATAATAATAGTTAAATGTAAAAATAGTTAAACATAATAACAGTTAAATATAAAAATAGTTAAACATAATCAATGGACGTCAAGTTGATAGTTGGACTGACACATAAATGAACTTTGAACTTAGAGATTAAACCTAAACTGAATCTATCTATAAAAAATCGCGGAACGTAATCAATTTTACGATCTGTGCACATTTTTTGCTTCAAAAAGCCAACTGCTTAATTATATAATATTACAAAATATTAAAAGCATTCGGAAAATTTTTTGACAACTTCACACTCCCTTTTCATGACCTAAATACTAATTTTGATATCATCCTTTTAAGTTAGTATTGGACAGATGATTCTTACATCGATACCAACTTAATTGGCAATAAAACTTTCCACACTACCACTAAACTATTGTAACTAAAGAAGCAAATTGCGTAAAAATATCACTAGGCTCCAATTTATCTGATTTTGCTATTTATAGACCACTGTGCTATAAAGATCTAAACCCTTTCCTTAGTACTCTACAAAAACTTCGGGAAAATAATAAAAATACTCAACAACTCATTCTAACAGGTGATATGAACATAAAAATTCTCAAATGTAAACCAAAAATTAACGAAAGTCTTTTAACTCACCATAGCTTTAAGTCGGCTATAAATTATTCAAGAACAAGAACCACTTTAGAATCAAAATCCTGTATTGATCATATTTTTGCTAAGACTAAAAATATAACTGTCTTCCACTATTTATTCAACGGTTTCTGATCACTTTTCTACGACACTCAGCGTCCGATCGAAAAATTAAAAGAGATAATTTCACAAACACCTCTTATCACATAATAGACTTCAAAGCACTCAGTTCAGATATAAGTCCCGAATCTTGGACTGCAACGCTGAAAGAAATGGATCCGAACAAAGCTCTACATGAATTTCTCTTAACTTTGGAAACATACACAAATAAACACTTTAAAAACCCATAAAAACACTTCACACAAAATATTGAAAATTAAACCATGGATTGCAACAGGTTTGGTAAAGTGTAATCACAAACGTAATTTAATGCATACGAGAGTAAACAAAAACCCGATGGATAGCAAACAAAAAAACGATTATTTATTATATAGAAACTTATGTCATAAATTAATTAAGCAGGCTAAATACAAATTTTATCGAAAAGAAATAGAAAATACTAGAGGACACCCAAAAAAATTGGAAAATTATAGAAGATGTAGCTTATTTAAACCCCAGGAAAAGTACAATATAGAATTGTTAATCATGGGGAGACAAAAAATGAACCCAACAAATTAGCGAATCACATAAATTCTCATTTTATTAATGCTGGCATTGATTTAGCTCAAAAAATCCTAACAAAGAATCTAACAACTGAAGAATTACTAGCAAAAAATTGCTGTACCGGACGTCCAATTCACTCTTTTAATATGTACAAATTAAATAAAACAGAAGTAACAGAGCTTATTCTATCACTGAAACCATTTTGCGCTCCGGGCCCAGACAACATCTCTAACCAAATGCTGATAAATCTGCGAGAACATTGTTATACCTCTTGTACACATATTCAATCAAAGATTCTGCCAAGGGATTGTCCCCGATAAACTGAAAATTGCCATTTTTACACCAATTCACAAACCCGGAGATAATACCCTAATTTCCAACTACAGACCTATCTCACTATTAAACTCATTATCAAAACTCCTGGAAAGGGCAATGAAAAAAATACTACTATCCTACCTCGAAAAACATAAATTAATTTCAAGCCGCCAATTCGGTTTTCGAGCAAAAATGGGCACAGAACAAGCTATATCGGAATGAACTTAATTCATTGTTAAAAATATAGATGATGGATTTAAAGTAATTGGAGTATTTCTAGATTTAGCTAAGGCCTTTGACACTATCTCTCATGAGTTGTTATACGAAACACTTTAAAATATTGGTATCAACGGACCGGCGCTCAAATGGTTTATTAGCTACTTTAAAAATAGGGAACAAAAGTGGAATTAAACAAATGTTTCAGTGACACGGCAAAAATAAAGTATGGAGTCCTGCAAGGTAGCATTTTGGGTCCCATTCTATTTCTCATTTATATTAATGGACTCACTGAAATTAAAATCCCATCTCTCTTATATAATGTGATCAGTTACTCAGATGATAGAGTAATTTTATTCACAGCGCAAACTTGGGTAAAGGTCCTTAAAAATACGGAAATTGGTATAAAGGTTATAAAAAAATGGCTCGACAATAATCTACTTACCTTAAACACCTCCAAAACTAAGTACTTATCTTTCAGTAAAACCAATGTTGGACAATCAAAAACCTTTCGACATTTACACCTACACCCATGTATTACCTCTAAAACCTCAAACTGCACATGCGAAAAAATTGAACACACGGATAATATTAAGTATCTAGGGTTAACAGTGGACTGCAAACTAAAATGGGAACTCCATATTAACTTACTTGCAAAGAAAATCCGGACAATATCTTATATTTTTAAGACAATAAGGAACATCATGTCACTAAAACGATTAAAAATGTTCAATTTGCCCTTTGTCGAAGTATTTTAACTTATGGAATATCAGCATGGGGTGGAGCTGCAGACACATATATAAAGGCGCTGAACATATCTCACAAATAATAATTAGAATAATGTTCAAAAACAATATCGACATCCCACAGAAAACCTATTAATTACAAATAGCATTCTTGATATAAGAAAGTTATTTATAAAAAAAAAATTATCTACAATAACTGTATAAAATCATCACCTTCCTACATATCTCACTCACAAAACACAAGAGCTAAATCTCACAATCATTTTCATGTACCCAATATTAAATCCGTTTTTGCCAAGAAACTTGAACCCTATCTCGCACCTCTCATATTCAACATATTCCTAACAGAAACCTCTCAACATATAACGCAAAACAACCTAAAATGGTTATATGAGTATACAAATTTCAACAGATGGCTAATGAACAGTCAAAGGAATTGCATCAAAAAATTACTTGCAAACTCTCCTTAATCTGATATTGTTATTCTTATTACCGTTATATATGTTTTTTTAAATTAAACATTTTTAGTATGCCCTTTTGAATAATCCTTTTTATGTTTTTTAATTTCTTAATTTTTATTTTGTAGCTTTACATTTACACCGTTTAAACTTTGTATTTAAAATTTACTTTATATGTTTTACACGTTTCATTATGTATTTTTAAGCATTTTCTTTCATTTACACATGTATATATATACATATATTTACTTTGTTACCCGTCTCAGAACAGACATCGTCTAGTGAGACGGGTAATGTACATGTAAATGTTTAAATTTTATGCCAATAAACGCCCGGGTTGCCGGCAATGAATGAAATAATAATAGTTAAACATAATAATAGTTAAACATAATAATAGTTGAACATAATAATAGTTAAACATAATAATAGTTACACATAATAACTAACTAACTAACCATCACGCCGTTTCTCCGCAGGGGTAGGCAGAGAGGACGGACCGCCAAACAACTCTATCTTGGCATACACTTCTTGCTTCATTCACATTCATACATCGTCTCATACATTCTCTTCTATTATTCCGACTTCTGACATGGTCCGACTGTGAGCATACGCAATTAGAAAATCTGATCCATGTACCCCCTTCCACTCATAAATGCACCTTGCACATCCCATATCTTATCGTTTGTTTTCATTCGTACCCTTTCAATCAATATCCTACCATACAGCTTTCCAACTGAACTTAGCAGGCTAATAGCCCTGTGATTTTCACATTCCATGCGTGACCCTTTACCTTTGTATAGAGGCATGATAACATCCCTTCTCCAATCTAATGGGGTGTAACCCTCCCCTAAACATTGGGTAAAAAGCTGGCACAACCATGTGAGGATTATACGGCTATCTGCTTTAAAGTATTCAGCAGCAATATTGTCGAAACCAGCAGACCATTCTTCATACATTTAATTGATCTTTTAATTTCATCTATGCTGATTTTGGAAACATTCACCCCGTCGTCATTCATACCTGACTCGCCACTGGAATCACTATCACTCGGGTTGCTTTCGAAGACCTCTTCAAAGTATTTCATACATCTCTTTTATTTCTTTCTCATTCGTCAACATTTTTCCATCTTTCGATTTTATCACTTTCACACATCCGCTTTCTGGACCATTCCGGGACCTTTTGACCTCCTTTCAAAACAGTTTAATGTTTTCTTGGAAGTGGTTTGACATTTTTATCCCCTCATCCTCTTCCAGGCGTTTCTTTCGTTCTTTCACTCCAGCACGTACTCTTTTCTTGTATCCCTTGTAAACTTCTTTCGCTCTATCAAGCACAGAAGCACTACCAGTCGCTATCAGACATAACCACGCTTTCTACTTCTCTGAGATAAGTGCCTTAATCTCATCATCCTACCATGCATCACCTTTCTTCCTACCTTGCGTACTTATTCCACATACCTCTCTAGCATATTCACAGAGCCTTACTTTAATGTGTTCCATGTTTCGTCTATGCTTAGACCGTCCATTACCTTATCATTTAGTCTCATCTCTACACAATTTTCATACTTACTTCTTACATTTTGTAGTCAATTACTACAAAATCAATCATTGAACTCTCATTTCCTCTTTTCCACGTGTATTGGTGGATACCTTTATGATTGAAAAAGGTATTCGAAACAAACAGGTTCCACTCTTAACATACTTCAAGCATTCTGTTTCCATTGTCATTCGTTCCTTTATCCCCAAATAAACTTAAGGCTGACTCAAAACCATCCCTTCTAACTCCCACCCACCCATTTAAATCCCCTACCATTATAATCCTTTCATTAATATTCTTTAATCTCATCACATCGCTCACACCAGTCCAAAAATCATCTTTCACTTCATCGCTTTCAGAGTTGACAAGACCATAGCATATAACTAAAAACACCCTTGTCAACCCGATTTTGAATCGGATCCAAATTATTCTTGGACTTACACATTCATATTGCAACATACATTCCACCATTCTAGGAGACAGTAACGCTGCAACACCCTGAGAAGCCCTGTCTGTATCTGGTCTACCAGACCAGATGACGAGCGTATCATTATGCTGCTTCATACTGTTCCCCTTTACTCTCTATTATACAGAGTACATCTAAACTTTTCCTTCCCATTGTATCACATAGTTCATTCATCTTTATTTCCATTCCTTCTCTGACATTCCACGTGCCAATTCGACATTGTTCACGTTCCTTCCTCCTCTTCGGGCTAACGAAGGGTTGGCGGTGTGATGGATAGCGAGCCTCATCGACACCTGTGTCGGCCATTCCCATCCACGGACTACTTTACTACCCTGGTAATGTATATGTACATATGTTCTTTAAAGAACTTTTAGGAAAAAAAAACAAAATAGTTATAGTGATAACTATTTATTTTGTTTTGAAGTGTTTTATTCACTATGTGCATTTGTTAGTTAATTTTATTTATTTGCGACCGGTTTCGACACATCCGTGTCATTCACTAGCGTTCTTAAAACTAAGATAAATAATACAAGTACAGAAATAATTAGACATTATTAGGTGAACAAATAAATAATATTAAGTAACAAATGTACATTGTAAATAAAACGCCCCCAAAAAAAATGTCTAGAAAATGATACATAGTTAATGCCCAAGTAATACAACAAATATTCATTTATTTACTTGGGTTGGGTCAACTTCTGTCACATTTGAACGTCGATTAGCAACATTTAGATTTTTTTTTAAATTTTGAACGTCCTCCGACAATCATCAATTCTCATCCGTTTCAGGGTTTGATCAAAGCTTGATGGACGACTGATCACAAGTTGATCAGATGTTGAAAAAGTACTATATAGAATTGTTAATCATGGGGGGACAAAAAATGAACCCAACAAATTAGCGAATCACATAAATTCTCATTTTATTAATGCTGACATTGATTTAGCTCAAAAAATCCTAACAAAGAATCTAACAACTGAAGAACTAGCAAAAAATTGCTGTGCTGTGTCCTCCGACAATCATCAATTCTCATCCGTTTCAGGGTTTCATCAAAGCTTGATGGACGACTGATCACAAGTTGATCAGATGTTGAAACGCGCGGAGAACCAGCGGTATAAATATATTTAAGTTTTTTTTATTTATAAAATTAAGCCAAGATTGTTTTCAACTGTTCGCAGCCTTTGGAAGTATCAAGCTGATGATTTTATTTAAAGATTCCCTAACGATTTAAGTAATTGAAGTAAAGTGCTTTATATGCCCTAGGCCCTAGAGCATGACGCTACACTTGTCATCTTCGACAGTCACTGCCACTAACTACCAAGAACTTTATCCACACAGAAGTAGGTATAGCATTAGGTTGCAGGTAGTAAGGCTTCCCGCAAATATTCATACTTCTCAGTTCGAGGTGAACACCGAACAGATATATTGTCCTCACTTTACCTTTATCGCATTAGCGCTCACTGTCACGTGGACCCAACGTGACCACTGACACCCAGCCACTGGCACCAGCCACTAACACCAGAGACCTGACACTACACTCGTGGGAAGCCACGTTGCTGAGCCCGGACTGTTAACTGGCTATACTACCCGGTTTCGCCCGTGCATTGAATTGATAAGTTGTACCTATGTAGTTTCCGCACTATTTTTAAGACGTATAATTCGAAACACATGAAATCAACAAAATTGTATCTCGCCTAATATACAAAAAAGTTAAAAGATATTTTAATATCAATCTATCTAAATGATTTAGCGAATCTTTGTGTTTAATTCATGGAACTCCAATTTATTTATTTCTTAATTTAAAGAAAATAGATTTAATAACGTTATTATTGAAAGTTCAGTTATTTTAGTTTTTTGAAAATGGCTTAGAACGCCGAAATAACTGTGACAACAATAACAACTAAAATTCTCGCAGAACTTAATAATGACATCAATAAATTTATTTTCTTTAAATAAAAAAAATCCAGATGAAAAAGGCTGTACAACGTGTTTGAGGCTAGAGTTCAGTTTACAGTGAAACATGAAGAGTATCCGCTTTTCATTGTAGGAATCGTAACGATTTTCAAAACACTCCTGGAATCAAGCATTTCCTTAATAATAATTAAAAAAAGGATAAACACAAAACGTCATTTTTGTGAAACATCGTCCCAAGGGCACTTACGAGTGTATCTTAGAATTTGAAAAATATCACAAAACGTATCATCTAAGAGCAAGTCACGTTTGTAATTTAGTCAGGTAACGTTTCAAATCTATCGAATATTCCAAACTGCATACTTTCATAAACTAGCTGCAGAACTTGCACATTGTATTAACTTGTCGATGATGCATTTAGGGAATTAAATGCCCCCGTCGGTTAATAATCTCCAGTCAATTAAGGCAGGAGAGCTAAAACATACTTGTGCAGGGGACTTCTGTTTAAGGGGAAAATAATCTGATGGGAAAACAAATACGAAAAATACTCTGAATAAGTTTATAATGATGGTGAAGCGTTGTCAGATGAAAAATACCTGCAAAATGTATTTTAAAAGTGTTTGAGGCCAAAAATGTTCAAAAGCGGATGGGTGTTTTATTTTAACTTGTTTCTGCCAGGTTACTGCAGTTCCATGGGTAAATTTTTTCGATAAATTTGCATACACCTGTTCTAGTTGTAAAAATCTATTCGCGTGTAAAATAAATAACGCCAACGAAAAAGCCGAGTGGGATTAAGTCACGATAACGCGTTTAATTAATGGCCGACAAATGCAAGATGGCGGCCGCCAGTTTTGGCGGGAAGTCACGTTCGGCGGCAGCTGTCAGCTACCAGGTACTTGTACTTTTATCTGATTGGTGGAAATGCGCGAGAAACGACCACGCTGAATCGCCATTTTCCCGCGCCAAATTGAATTCGAATCTGATGAATTTCTTACTCGGCGATATCGCTAATTAGGAAATATTGCTATTCGTGAAAAGGGGATTTGATACGGACTTGTTGCGCACTTTGAAAACAGAAAATATAACACACTTTGAACATGGCGTAGTCTATTATCAGAGAAAACTTCCTGCAGTGTCGAGATTGTAAATTCAATTCAAAATATGTTGAGCGTCGGAATCGTTCCGTTAAATGAAGAGTTATGACCTATGGCTTACTTTTATGGCAAATTGCATGATAACTTGTTGCTCAATTTGAAAAAGGAACAAAAATAGTACTAAATCAATAACACATTAAAGAAAATAAACCTGATTACTATGAAATAAATAACCACTATCATGAAATTAATTTTAAATTAATTGATTAGTTTTCCACGGTGGTTCTATTCAAAGGATAATATTAGATTATTTAATCGGATTTAACACATTGATATGGAAATGTTGTATGGAACAGACACGTTAATCTGTAACTATTTCATATTAAAATCATAATTATTATGAACCGATCATAGAAAGCTTTGGAGTTGAATTGAAAATTAAATCTATCAGCATGTGGGAAATTGTTGCTTTCTACGAAATATACAACCAATCGAGTAGACTTCGCGCAAACTGATTATACCAACTTTTAAGAATGGCGAAGTGAATAATCTATTTTAATATAATATTTATTTAACAAAATATTGAGTATTATTTTATTGTGTAGAAAATTAGCAATATTATAAAACTAAGATAAGGAATACACATATTCTTGTTGTCTTATTGTCCTCGTAAATCAAAAAAAATGTTAGGTGGTAGATACTCTTAGTACCGCCTTAGTGAAAGACTACCATTCAGAATCGAAATGTTACTTGAAATGGCTTTAACCGTGTTTGGTGACCAGGTATGAATAGGCGGGTAATTCGCAATCTTCTTTTTCCCTATATCCTTCACCTACCTTCTCCCTCCAAACTCACAAATTACCCCAATTGGGGATGTCATAGTTCTACTAGCTCCGGGTAGATGTGGTTAGGTTAGGGAAACGGTATTCAAAAAAATAAAATAGTGTTTGTTTATTTGGACCATTTGTGCGGAATGTTGAATTACAATATTTATATCAAATGAAAGAAAATAAACCTTGTGATGAAATAACAAACTTATCACCAATTAACGACCATTACAGTTATTCCAGTTAACATATTTTTTGACCAAAGACAACACATAAGTAATAAGAACAATGTATAAATAAGCGTATAAAATACAAAATCTGGTGCAAGAATAACACTTTAACTCCTATATTGTTATTATATTGTACGTTTTAAACTATTTGATCTTTTGTGGTTTTCTTAGTTCCCCTCACCAGGGGGTCCTGTGCTGAGGCAAACTAGATTTATTTCCTTTGATGTTATGTAATTAGCTGCGACTTCTATGTCGTTTTTAGTGTTGTTTCATTGATACATATACACGTGAAATATCAAATACATTAGAAAATAAATATATTTACATGCACATGTGAAAATTGTCCGGAACCAGTGGGACTATAGCATCCCCGTACGGGGTATGTCGAGTGGAGTATGGGGGAGTGGGTGGGAGAAGAGAGGAGGGCGGGGAGTGTTAGGAAGTACATATATTTTGTAATTGTGAGGAACGTTCTCTGTTGCGATTTGTCAAGACAAGACAAGTCTTGCCCACCTATACATTTATTGACACACAACTAGGCATAGATAATTTCGCAGGAGGCCAACAGAGGTACTGATGAATAGTTTCGTGCATTGCTCTATGACCAAAGGTAGGCTGTGTATTGTTTTTCAATTTAAGGTATGAATAATTGTTCTTTGAATGTTTGAAAATGACCATTAATCGACGGTACCAACGTAAGATGTCGAATCTGCAAAATTCCGATTTTCGTTTTGTTATCTAATGTATCCAATTTAACCTATATTTACATATGATACCAAAAAAAGTTGAGTCCTCTTCTAAATTCCCATTTATTAAAAAAAAAATTAAATGATCGAAACTAACTTTATTTTCAGTCTTCTGTAAACCTCGCAAAATGCAGATTTATCACATTCCACTGATTGTTGTAGCAACTAAATAAATGTGACAAGTAACCTTACCTTACCAAATTCATAGGAAAAATATAATTTAATCAAGTATGTGTCGTAATTATTTTAATATCTGTTAATTTATTTTTACGGTACGTTTTATTAGGGTAGGCACAGCTTTTCAGTCTTTATGGACTGCACGCCACTGCTGACGAAATATTGAAACACTTTTTTATATTCACAAAATGTAGACTAGCGACGCCACCGACTTGACTGCAAAGCTTGTGAAGCGCGTTAACCTGTAACGAGATATTGTGTAAGGGAGTATAGAATATTATTTATTGCCTATTTATTGAACACACGTGTGATGTAATGTATTTTTTATAGCGCAATAAAAATAGCTGGTCCTCAACCTGTTTACACGTGCTACGGCCACAAAATAATATAATAATATTACAAAGAAAAGAAATGTATGGATTTTAGGGCAGGGGTAGCTAGCTCCCTTACTAAATGTCAAGCGGAAAATTAAATAAATATTTCGTTTAATCGTATTTACCTGAAATGTCAACTATCAAATGCCATTAATCTAACTGACAGGATAATTTATCTTTTTGGTAGTAAACGAAGGCTGTAAAGGAAAAGTTGAAAGCTTCCTCGCGCAATGATCGGACTAGTGAAACCTGTGAAAAACTGAACGAATAACAGACATCATTTTGGAATGAGGGATATATCAAACTAACTAACTAACTAACCATCACGCCGTTTCTCCGAAGGGGTAGGCAGAGCGGACTGAGCGCCAAACAACTCGATCTTGTCATACACTTCTTGCTTCATTCACATTCATACATCGTCTCATACATTCTCTTCTATTATTCCGACTTCTGACGTGGCCCGACTCAAGTATTTGATTCACTTGATCGTGCCATGTCTTCCTCGGGCTTCCCCGGCTTCTTCTTCCATTCGAATTCACGTCATACATTCTTCTTACACTCCTTTCTTCGTTCATTCGCTCTACATGCCCAAACCATCTAAGCGTCCCTTTTTTAATCTTACTCATTACTATTTATCATTATGTTTAAATCAAATGAAAGCAAATCATCAAGACTATTTGAAAAATTAAACGAAAGCAAATAAGACAAAATATTACCTTAAGAAAGTATTGTTATTTCTTACTTTTGTATTTTTTCGTCTTCTTATTTTATCCATTAGAAAACTTTGTCAATTTTTTATTTTACTCCTGTTTTTATAATGTATGTATAAATATTATTTATATTGCGTTGTGGGGGATTGAACTAATCTTACACTTTCCGGAATAAATTGAATTAATTTATTTTATCTAAGGAAGCAATCACTTTGTGGCTTATACGAGTGACATTCCTGAAGAAGGTTGAGTCCAAAGTTTTTATCTGTTCATTCCTGAAGAAGTTTGAGTCCAAAGTTTTTATCTGTTCATTCCTGAAGAAGGTTGAGTCCAAAGTTTTTATCTGTTCATTCCTGAAGAAGGTTGAGTCCAAAGTTTTTTTGTGTACATTCCTGAAGAAGGTTGAGTCCAAAGTTTTTATGTGTACATTCCTGAAGAAGGTTGAGTCCAAAGTTTTTATGTGTACATTCCTGAAGAAGGTTGAGTCCAACCGAAACCGGTCGAATGCAGAAATAAATATAAATAAAATAAAGTGGCTTAAAACAAAAACATTTTTCATTTAAATTAATTTATTCGTTGAAGAAGATAATATCAACAATTCTAAGGGAACATAAAAAGGAAACGTTCGCCACCCCTAGTCTTACCGGGACAAGTGCCTCTACCAATTGAGTTATCAACACCTAGTTATATTCGATCATTTTTATCAATCTCATACTTGGCTTTGAGAATGACTAATATTATGATGAATTTTTTCCCATATTTATGGCTGCCATCTTTTGGTGTGATTGCAAAGTTATACCCAATTTTTCGCATCCTAGATGGTGTCTCGTATATACCTATTAAATTTTATTTATACGGGACATCTTTTGACTTCTCTAAAAGTCTATAATAAATATTGAAGCTTACAATCCTCGTTTTAATATTTAATTATTGACGAAGACAATTTCAACAATTCTCAGTGAAAATACGAAATAGACCAATAAACAGAAAATGAAAAAGGTAACGGTCGCGACTGGGAATCGAAACCAGTACTTTGATTACCAGTTGTTAATATTATCTTCTTCAACGATCAAATATTACAATGAGGTTTATAAGCGAAACCCGGTTGGCTAAAGTATAAATAAAAGTGGTGTAAACAAAGTTATTGTTTTATTTTTTAAATTATAATGTCACATCACCAAATTATCGCTTCATATGAAAATATATTCAATAATTTCATTCTAATAAAATAAATTTATTTAATTTATGTACCTAATCGAGTCAGAAAAGAAGTAGACCGAAATTAGTAATGTTACAAGATGAAGTTCATGTACATTATCTATAATTAAAACGATAATTTGGAATAGCGTTCGTACCTGAAACCCGAAACGTGACGATATTAATTAAAACATTAATAAAAGTTCAGACAAAATAAATTTTTAATGATTGCGTCGACAGTTCACATTAAACATAAATTTTTAATGTTATCTAAAAACCAGAATTTTGGATGTGCGTATTTTTGTGCGCTCATTTCCATTTCGACAACCTCCATCTGTTTTGTTTATGACGTTGCTATATTTACGATTTCTTGTACTTTAATGTACCTACTGTGAAAGTGTGGGTAATGACGGGTTTGGTTTGGTGGGGTTAGTTTTGGTTGGGCTAGGTTAGGTAAAGCTGGGCATTCTAAATCTGGCTTCCTACAAACTGGGCGTCTCGTGTAGGGCCAGCAGATTCTTCAATAGTGACCAACTGCTAATTCTATACAAATCTAAAGTACATCCAACAGTTGAATTTGGAAGTCACCTCTGGGCTGGAACCCCCAAATACTTGATAATCCTGCTTGATTCAGTGCAAAGGAGGGCGGTTCGTCTGATTAACATTCCGTTCTTAACATATCGACGGGTATTTCTAATTCATAGACGCGATCTAGGTATGCTGAGTAGATTATACACATATTTCAACGGAGCTTGCTCGAAGGAGCTAGTAACGTTTATCCTCTCCGCGCCGGTGCACGTGCGTGAAACTTGACGGACACGAGCGGAACATCCGTTTACAGTTAATGTTGGCTTCATGAGAACGGGTCGTTTCGTCTACAGACACCTCTTTAACCCGCCTCACGACGTTGCCCAACCGGGTAGCGATATAGTTCCCCTGTATGAGCTCTGTACATAAAGGAGCGCTCTTGTAAGGTGTCATATAAACAAAATAAAATAAACGCTAGGTTAAAAAAGTTAAGTATAGTAAGGGAAGATATGTTATATTTTCAAAATGACTAGGTAAAGTGAGCATGATACATAAATATCACTAAATCTAATATTTTGAAAATGATCCTGTTTAATACATAAAGCCGGTTACTCATATGAACTAACCCCTTTGCATTATTTAGGTTTACATGGAAATGCAATTCCCATTGAAAGCTCCCGTGCAACCAAAAGCAGGCTAATTTCCATATGCACTTGTTCGCTGCGCCGAAATACTGGCAACTGCCTGCCAATGATCTGCAGCTAAGTCAATGACTGTCAGATTGCCAGGACTGTCAGGCTGCCAGGACTCTGCGCATTTGCCGAAACACGATGCGGGACAGTTGCCACTAGCTGCTAGCTGACAGGTATACCTGATTCACCGTGTGCAGTGTGTCCAGGGGTGGACAGGGTGAAGGCTCTACAGGAGGTGCTGAGGCTTTGAAATAAGTACTATCAATATAACTTCTGGTCAGCTTTATTGCCAAACGCAAGCTTAACGGTTTATTGTTAATACCTATACCCTGGCTGAAACAGAATTCTATGTCCGTGATGATTTTTTTGTTTACTTTACAACAGATATATATACAAAATGATTTTTTTTTATTAAAAAAACCTTTGTAACATTTTTCCACTTATTTATTTTCGACCGGACCGGTTTCAACCTATCACGGGCATCCTCAGATAGATGGATAGTAAATCTAAGAATGACTTTATATAATTTAAAAAAAAACATAGATTCAGTAAATAAACACAATGTAATCCGTCTTCCAGACCGACAAAGTAGTTTTTAAAAACATAATAGACAGTACCGTCAGCAATAAAATAAATTTAAAATAATAAAAACAATATTAGAAAGCAGGGAACTCATTCCCGACATCCATGCTATATATACCATAGATTTAGTATTCATTGTACCAGTCTGAAGATGCCCGTGATAGGGTGAAACTAGTCCGGTCGAAAATAAATAAGTGGAAAAAAGTTACAAAGGTTTTTTAATCAAAAAAATTAATTTTAATATGGAATTCCACCATGACAGTTTCAAAATTAGAAATAAATGTATATACCAATATATCGCAAAAGGTATAAAATATCACAAAAATATAGTTAAGATATATCTAATTAGATCGATAAACAGTTTAGAAAATAATAGGTTACAAGTAGGTATATAATAGGTTACAAGTAGGTATATAATAGGTTACAAGTAGGTAAATAATAGGTTACAAGTAGGTAAATAATTGGTTACAAGTAGGTAAATAATAAGTTACAAGTAGGTAAATAATTGGTTACAAGTAAGTACATAATTGGTTACAAGGACGTAAATAATAGGTTACAAGTAGGTAAATAATAGGTTACAAGTAGGTAAATAATACAGTTAAATCACTATATATACAGTTCGCACTTAAATTTAATCCATATATATACACGTATTTTTAAAAACCAGTCGAAATTAGAATGGGGTGGGAGGGGGGAGTAAATAAAATCATATAAATTAATCGTGACAATGTGAATTTACCACAGTTTGAAAATGGCTTTCAACGCCGAAACAGCTGTCACGATAATAAAAACTAAAAATACACGCAGAACCTAATAATAATATTATTCAATAATTTAAATCACGGACAGGAATAGGGATGAATAGACAAAGCAACTGAAATAGGGGATTAATAAGTGCGCCCAGGAACTGGTGGTCTGCCACTGCTTCCTCCAGGCATCCTCCTCCCCGAGTAGCCTCATTCTTCGTCCCGCTGTTGGACCACGAGGACGCATGTAAATTCCCGAACAGAGAATCGACGCAATTGACTGACAGCTCAATGCATTAAGCCGCATTGAGAGATGTGTTGTGCACTGAGTTAATGTAGGTAAATGGTAAATGGTAAATGCACGGATTGATGCTATCGGTCAATTTATTGCCGGGCGTAAGAGTGAGTTTTTTCTGCATGCGAAATGACTATTACGGCAGAAATGTGGTGCTTATTTATGGCTATTTGCGGCAAATGTATATTTTTGATGAAAATGTGGATAAGTGGTATTTCAGGTAAATGTATATCTACGCGGTCACTTCGTACGGACACGTACTACATGTGTCTGGTGTTGCTAAAATGTACATTCACAGTTGATTACTGCTTTAGGGAAAGTGATTACCTACGATAAGAAACTCCAGTAGAAAAACTTTTTCGATCTCAGCATTACGATTTTTTTTTCGATTTTTTCGGTAACTAAAGGATTAAAAAACTTTTGGAGCCGGGACTAGACTTCGACGCTTTTTAAAGACGATAAACAGCCGATAGTTACCCCGTACCGACCGATTTGTATCAAATTGCACTTTAAAAAATACAATTAAGGAATCGATTTACTCGAAAATGAAAGCTCAAATGAATAAAAATAGTGCCACATAATCGATCCCAAATGTGATGTAGATTCACCAGTTTCTCGCTTGTACCACGAGTTTCCAGACACCATGTGTATTCATATAGAAAATATCTGACTATGCAAGTTTTATTATACATCATTATACGTAGAATTTATAACACCTACGTTGTTTAAAAGTTCATTAAACACCATCTCATCAAGTCGCCCTATTTGGTTGGTATCATTGAATTGACATGACGCGGCTGTTTGCGGGTAGAATCTTTCAATGTAAATTCATTCCGTGTGACCCTGTAATGTCACGCACCCCCGCCACTTACCGCTCGGATTAAAAAAAAAAGATTAAATAAAATACTGATATATAAGGTAGAATTACAACATTGTTTTTTTTTAAATTAACTCGAGTTTCTGGTTCAGTTGTTTTGAAATAAAGTCATTTAAAGCACGCCCGAAAAATTTGATTTTATCGAAATATCTACACAAATGGTACAAAAATACGATATGTTTTCTTAATTCCGCTCTGTCTATTTCTGCATATCTCATATTTCAAGTCATTATAAATTAGGCAAAAAAATGCCTTCGACAGTGGGCAGCCTGTGTCCACCTTCTTTCCCGGTTCTTAGACCAAACTCGTCATGATCGTTGGAGTCCAAGAAGAGAGTATCGAGGATGAGATTCAAGCTCTACAGGTATCTCTATATCGCAAAGCCCACGAATAGCCAAAAACCTCACCATGTGGAATATAATAGTTGAAGTGTGTATCAAGCTAGATAACCATCAACATAAATGAGGACTCGATGGTAATCCCAAGTTATGTGTGTAAAAGTGGCTATATGTTTTTATAGCTCAATGTCAACAACACCGCGACGTCTCAATTTAAACGCCAATTAAACGAGCCAAAGCTCAAGCCACACGCAATTAAATTAATCCCGTTGCTGCATAAGCTGCACTTGTCATAAATAATTCATATCGTTCCCAAAGGATTAAGGGATTAGCACAAATGCCGCTTCAGAAAATGGTAGCGCAGCAACCAACCAACCAGCCAACATGTTAGCCCAAGAAATATGCTTCCGCAGAAGTTGAATTACAGTCGCTAACCTTCGCGGGAAGGGAAACAAGTGCTCATATTGCGCATACCTTGTAATAAGTACACGTTAGTCGTATCATATGAGCATTAGAATGTTATTATAAGAGTGTTCGCATGAGAGATCCAAAGCATTATTCACAACGTACAGGGGTAGGATTGTAATATAGAACGCTTGCATGAACACTGAAACAGGAGTGAGCACAAAGAAGTGCTGCAGGCTAAAATGCCGAAATCATTATGCGTCGAGAAAGGATGTCTGCAGAAGATATCACGGCTTCTCTTGTTTGAAATGTAAATACACATTTGAATATTCCTTCAATTCGGAAATGTATTTTAAATGTATTAACAAAATGAAAATTCAGTTCCACGAAGTAAACCTTCAAACAATAAACATAACGCACTTACATTTTGTAGGTTGGCATATAGATACATTCGTACCTACATATTGACTTAAAGCAATGCTTACATTAAATCCATATGCATCGACAACTTAGACCGTGTGCCTATACTAGTCTGATGGTCGGAAAATTCAAATAAACTTTATAATATACCGAATTAAGATACATTAAATCGACATGTGGGTACTTAGTTTTTCTGTAAAATCCGCGATTATTGAAACGACCTTCAAATGTAAACATTTCTCCTCAAAACCTTCAGAAACGTACACTTTTGCTATAATTTACTCCACGCAAGCAAAAGTATGAAAACAATAACATTTCCATAGACTTACAAAGAAAAAAAAATCCAGCAAACCAAAGTTATTTAAGAGGAACACTGACACAGTTGAAACATTTTTAAATACCATATCCAACATAACCGTTTTAAGTGAAATTTTTATCTTTCCTTAATTCTGTCGGAGATTGAATATCCAACTATAGTACAAATTAAACAATGTTATCACCGAAATATCCGAAATAAGAATTTAGCAATTTACATAGGGTGTTTTATTTTCAGAAAAATCGAGAAAAACTGCCACTTTCAGCCCGAAACAAAATGACCATTGTACTTTGTACTGTATCTGAAAAAAACAGAAGCGGATAGTACTGCCATAAGTCGTTCTCGAACCCTCGACAATATATTTGGGATGGGCCAGGACAGGGTAGGCGGGACATTGGATGTGGATGGCAGACTGACATCTGAATAGGCAGACGGACAAGGAGGCTCCACTTCAGTGACTATTGCAGACTGTAGCCAGTACCAACACTTCCTGGTCATTGCGGGTTACAGTTGGTGCTCACTGTAGCAGGTGGGTGCGTGCTCATTGGATATTGAGCCGCGTTAAAAAGGTGTTTTCAATTAGGTGTGACAGGATGTATTTTAAAAATTAAGTTAGCCAATATTACAAATGTTTTTTGCAGTTACCCTTATAAAGAAAGGTAATTAAAATATTTATTTGTTTCAAAACGTCGAAATGGAAGAAATATGCTAGGCAGCGGTCATTTATAAGAAAGTGAGAATAGAGTGTCTGCGAGGAGAACATACGACATGCAAATGAATGGAATAAGAAGTCGGGACACTCCGAGGAAGTCATGACAAGTGAATAAAATATTTGATCGGCTTATGTCAAAGGTGGGAATGACAGAATAGTTTGTAGTATACGATCTATTAATATTCAAGAAGCGGATGGTAAGATAGATTGTTGGATTTAGATCAGAAAGAATTGCAAAATTTGTGAACTGGATAAATGAGACAAACAGATAAACGTAAATAGGTAAATCTGATGAGTTTATCTCACCTATGTGTCGACAAGGATAAACACGATGAGTTTTTAGGTCCCTTTCATTTTTTTCTTATCATGGTGAATTCCTGTAACTGGGTGTGTATAGACAGTTTTTTTAAATGTGCCGAAAATTTTGTTACATATTTTATTAATTTGTATTTTTTTGTAACTCGTTTTATTAGAAGTAAAGTCACAAAGAGGAAATCCAAAATAGGTTTTATTTTTGGCATTCTACACAGGTACAAACTGACAATATGTAAACTATTGATTTTGAGAAAATTAATAAATAAATAATTCATTAGAAAGCATCGAACTTCAAAGCGAGGCACAGTTTGACGTATCCCTAATATTTGGGCATGGATTAAGTTCCATCCACACAGCATCCTCAAAGGTTACATGGGCTCCGAGGGAAAATATTTTCCTCCAGGCCTCCTGTGTGGAGTTAATATAAAACTAAAAAGTTATAGTACCTGCAATAATAACTAATTCATCGAATAAAATTTGCATTGAAAATAGTTCATCGGCCATCCTTTTGTGAAATGAATTTTATAATATTCATGAAGCACGAAAGCGGGAATAATTTATACAACAAAAAAACTTTTATTTGGAAGGATTAATTTTACGTTGAAAATAAACTAATATCCGAAGTCTGTTGCCAAGAATTATAATTAGCTTATTCCGGTCATTAATATTCATATTGTTACCCGAACTTATTATGTACACAACTTAGCAAACTAAAATTGAGAAAAAAATAAGTATTTTTATTCATCAGCGCAGTCTTTTCTAAGGTAGACAAGACTACCATTCTTAAAGTATTCCATTGGGACTTTTGCTAAGTCTGCTATGAAGACCACTGCGCAGCTGTACTTTGGTCCCGAATACACTCAAGGCTACACAGCTCGTCAATGCGCTACCATCCGAGAGGTCTACCCATTAATATACTCGTGTTCAACGATAGGATCGTGTCTGATTACTTAAAAGAAAATAATATTCCCGCAGGTTTTTATTAGAGATAAACCCAGATATTTAAAGAATATAAACCGAAGGCTTTAAGTAATAATACGAAGGATAACGATATTGCCAGAGTATAAAACATTACATTACAGTTGTAACTCAAGTGAAAACCTATCATTAGTTCATTTTTACACATATTTACCATACATAATAATAAATAGAATAAAATAAAATCAAATTAGGATTAGAAGAAAAGAATAGGATTCACGTAAAACGTGTCACTAAGCCACAGGTGACTATTCTCCCTTTTCGACAATTAAGAGTTATTGACCTCTCTAGCTTACCTTACTAGCTCTAGTAAGAATGTATCGATTATTTTGTTTTCAACTTAATTAAACTTAAATTTCTGAAATAAACGAATTTGGAATGACGAAAAATTGGTGGCTACATTGTTTGCAAAGTTAGTTAAGATCCGAAAAAAAATCAAAATAAGCATATTTCTGTCGATCGAAAAAGTCAAATTAATAATCATTATTCCATATTGTGTCTAGGCATCAAAACCTTGTAATAATTTAGTCAAATAATTCCGGTGACACCTTCAGCTTCTAGTCTCAGGCTCCAGCCAGCCCGGCCTGCACCTGTTCATTGCATTCAGGGGTAATTCCACAAAGCCTGTATCGGTACACTGTACGTGCGCGTGTGTTGTACTCCGTCTTCCGTACTCAATGCATTAAATGCTTCTCGCCGCTGGATTTAAGAGGCACTTGGTATTAGGATTCAATTACTCTTTACCCCCAACGTTAGACATATTCCGTGTATGCACAAATGTAGGTTATGATCTGAATAGTATTCAGGGAACGGAAATACTTCAATTGGATTTATATTGTACAGTTAAACAACCTATCCGTAAGCTTCGTGAAATCTATATTTTACTGGATATTACGCCTAAGTGGCCTTTTACAAATTACCTGGTAGGAAAGGATTGTGATGATAGTTTTTTTAAACTTTGTTTTTATGTCAGGAAGATCTTTTGAAGTAGAATGTTTTTTTAATATATTTAAATAATGTATTTGTGTGATAGTATTTTACAAGCCCGCATTTAATTATTCGTATTCAAAATAAGAGTACGTATGTTTTATACAATACATGAAAGCGTTTTAAGTTCTATAGTAAACACGCTAATTACGCGCAATAAGCTATTTTTTTAAACATACATTATTATTAATGAGACGTATAACGAAAATAATGAAAAATTCGTCTGTCATTCTTTCATCTCTGAAACAAAATCTACCCATGTTATGAAGGCGAAAATACTGAAATACATATTTAACTGAATGGTTTAACTTTAATTATTTGTAATTTTGAAACTGCCAATTCATGGCGGAATTCCATTTTAAAATGTTTTTTTTTCATTATGTAACTATAACCTATGTAACTTTTTTTCCACTTGTTTATTTTCGACCGGACCGGTTTCACGGGCATCTTCAGACTGGCACAATTAAAACTAAGTCTATGGTATATATACCATTGATGTCAGGAGTAAGTAAATAAGTAGAACAAAGTTACAAAGGTTTTTTAATAATAAAAATCGGTTTAACTTTAATTTTGCTATTTTTCACTTGTAGTCTTCATATCTAGCATTGTGGAATTCATCCCGAGGGAGTTTTTCTCAGTTCTTTCCATCAAAAGGCTCATCTAACCTTCCGACTCCCTAAAAATCTCAATTTCATCCTCTTCAGTCCCGGAACTTGGTATTTTTTACAATATCCTTCGAATTAAGCCGAGGTCACGTCCGCTGAATGGCCCCGACCTCTACAATGAGATGAAGCTTGAAATTGGCAATGCAATTAGGTCCCTGATCAGTGTTCGGGCCACGCAGCGTCCGTTATGTGCGAGTTGAGTTGAGGATTGAGGACTTAGGGCTGAGGGCTAAGGGCTGAGGGCTGAGGGCTGGGGGCTGAGAGGACCTAACTGCCAACTGCCGAACACTGACAAGAAAGGGAATGAAAACCTAAAACCTACTCGGTTCGGAGAAGTAAAATGTGGTAGGAGTGTTATTGAACAAGTTAAGTTAAAATAATATTTAACATGATTATTAAGCTGTGTTTGGTCAAAGCTGTTTATTCGTGTGACAGCCATTTCGAGCATTCAAGTTTAATTTTTTTAGAAATGTAATGTAAATCAAATCTAATAATATTATTCTTAAGTTCTGGGAGTATTTAAGTTTTTTTTTTTATTGTGACAGCTGTTTCGGCGTTCAAGGCCAATTTCAAACTGTGCTTAATCCACATTGCAACGACTTACAAATATGATTTAATTTACTCCCACCCTATTCTAGTTTGGATGGTGTTATAAATTATTTATTACCGGTAAAATCGATTTATTTAGAAAATAATAAAATTTCTCTCTTTTGTGAGGTACTTACATTTACAATGTGTTTTCTCCGCATTTAAAAGACAATGTTTTCTTAATTAATTCATTTAAATGTGTTATATTGTTTTGGTCGTGTGAACATACTAATGTTTAAGGTATAAAATATTCCGAGTGTTGTTCGATAAAACACACTCGACTTATTAACATGTATTTACACTTTATGCTGTTTTTACACGGGGATACGATTCACGGAAAATCCTGTAAATATAAAACCGTATTAATTTTTTTTTAAATATTAAAGAAGATTAGAGAATTCTAATGAGAATGGATATTTTCATAACGTTTTGTTTTTTATGTTTTTTTTTCTTGGATTTCTGTTTTGTTTTGTTTTATTTTTTATTTATAATTGATTGTTTTAAGAATAATTTAAACCCAAGAAGAAGTATGGATACTGTGCGGCACGATTAAGAAAACCCGTCGATGAGTATGTTCCAGACAATCCTTCATTTTATTAAAGTATATTTCCTTTATTTTATAATAATATTTCTTATAAAAAATATTTATTTCTGTAATTAATTGTATTATTACGTTTTAATATATCATAATATATATGAGAAAATATTACCTGGAAATTAATTGTAATTAATAATTTTATCATACTACAGAACTGTTATTTCGTCACCCCAAAAGCAAAAGGGCGCTTCTGCATGGATTGAATTTTGAGTATAACGCATTTTAACTATTTGTGGAGTGAAAAAAAATTGTGTTTGGGTTGTTTTTCATTATTTTAAAATGAAGCTAAGACCTCATGCGACATATTTCTCAAATACTGAAATACTGTTTTCTTATCAATTAACAGATGACGAAGCAAACTGCATTCATAATTTCAAACTGTCAAAATATACGCAAAATACAGAAGATTGACAAAAAATAATTAGTTTAAACAGAGACAGTAATTCAGAAGAAGAACCACTCACTTAAAACAAATTAGTGCTTTTAGGTAAGTACTAACGAATATTCCACAATTCTTTTCGCGATGTTTAGTAATTTTTGGAATACTATATTGTTTGTTAGAGAAGCGTGATTGATTTATGAATTTATAATTCTCGCCACCTGTCAAGTATTTTGAGCGGGCCGTCACAATGTGTCAGATATAAAGTCAAGGCGGCATTACTGACGTCCTCGGCCCTCCCCATTGTCAAGTCGATGAACGTCTGCGAGGAATATAAAAAAGGGATGACTCATTAAGACCCGCTCTCGATGAAATCAAAAACGTGCCAAGCACCTGCCGTCGGAGTTTAAACAAAAAAATAAGTAAT
The DNA here is from genome assembly GCA_022606495.2 of Halesus radiatus. Classification (NCBI taxonomy): domain Eukaryota; kingdom Metazoa; phylum Arthropoda; class Insecta; order Trichoptera; family Limnephilidae; genus Halesus; species Halesus radiatus. The sequence continues at coordinate 36,364 of JAHDVE020004042.1, forward strand.
GAACAAAAGATAGCCATCACCCAAGTTACGTTCCGAGTTAGTACAAATAGACAAGTAATAGATAAGGTGGATAGATAGTTCAGGGTACAGTAGCTACTTGTCAGAAAAACGAGTTGGTCCCGATTTAACCATGAAATTAAACATCAAAATATGATGATCCGATTATTTGGCTTGCCTAGATCTCAGAGGTGTGGAGTTCTATCGATGTAGCAAAAAACTAAACTTTTTTTGGAACACCTCAAAACCATGGGTCGAAATTGAAATTTTTCTTTTTAAGGCACTGATACAAAATGTAATAAGTTTGCTTTTTACACCATTACACGTCGTACTAGTAAAGGCGTTCCACAGGGATCTGTCCTAGGTCCATTGTTATTCATTATATATATAAATGATATTGTTAAAGTTTTAAAGCATTGTGCCATTAAATTATTTGCTGATGATACATTGTTATATATAGCCAGAAAAAAATTACAGGACGCCATTGAAGAGATACAAAATGACCTAAATAATGTAACACTTTGGTTAAACATAAACAAACTTAAACTGAATGTTATGAAAACTAAATTTCTGATTATTGATAGTCAAGGTGGAACCGAACATGCAATACTAACCATTGATAACATAAAGATAGAAAGGGTTAACAGTATTAAATATTTGGGTATAATATTAGATGATAAATTAAAATTCGACAAACACTTCGAATACATATCTAAGAAAATTGCTAAAAAGTTGGCTTCCTAAAAAGAATTAGGAATAACTTGGATCTCAAGACAACGCACCTTGTATACAATTCTATTGTAACTCCTCATTTAAATTATTGTTCTAGTGTTCTATTCTTATGTAACGAGGCCCAAAATAATAAACTACAGGTTATACAAAATAGGGGAATGAGGATGATTCTGAAATGTAATATCTTTACTAGAGTTAAAACTATGTTACAAAACTTAAATATGATGACAACTAAACAACATATAATATATAATACATTAACAATGATGTACAAACTTAAAAATAACATGCTCCCTAAATATCTGCAAACTAATATTATGTATCATGAAAATATTCACCATTATCCTACGAGGAGTTGCCAAGACTTCAGGCTTCCCAAAACAAAACTTACGTGTACACAGAACAGCGTGTTTTATAAAGGGCAAAAACTTTATAATAACCTACCAAACTCCATAAAGGAAGCCTCAAGTCTTGGCACTTTCCGTAAAACATGTGCTATATACATAAAGAAAAATTTATGACTTGTATTTCTTTTTGTATTAACTGTATGAACTGGGGTAACTGTATTTCTTTTTTTTATTAACTGTATTCTTTCCGTTATAATTTTATGACTCTATTTATTTTATTATGTATCTTATATGTTTTTTTATTACTAGATGTATGAAAATTTGCTTACATCTAAATAAAGCTACAAAAAAAAACAAATTAAATAAAAATATTACCATGTTTTCGTAGAAAGCAATTACTTTGTGGTTTGATATATTATCAAATTAAACTACCGCTTTGTTTTAAATCACTAATTTATTTTAAATTTATCAACAACAGGCTTCGTTTTATCCGAAGCTTCTCTTAATCCCTCCCCCCTTTGACGTTCTGTATCTTTCCTTTTTATATGTTGTCCTATTGTATTATATATAAACATCTCTTTCTCATTGTTCCATTGTTTCATTTTATATTGTGTCTCCCTCATATTATATTTTGTATTATGCCTCACCTATAAATACGCTATCTCTGAATTATTGTATAATTTTAAATGTTACCCTTACGAAGCTTGGGATAAGCGAAACTCGTTGGTGATAAATTAAAAATAAATTAGTGCTTCGAAACAAATTGTTTGTTCTATATAAAATAATAACACATTTTGCATTAAATGTAGGAAGCTATGTAGGTGCTATATGCTCACAGTTTCTAGAAGGATTTTAAAGTAAATAATATAATAAAATATAGGTACCTTTTTCTAGCTTCTCTGTAAATGAGATACAAGAAATATAAAATGGATCGGAGGAAGTTCAACAAAGACTTAGGGTTAAGCACAATTAAATATATACTGACAGACTTCAGTCAGTTTTCAATGCTGCAGCAAGGCTGATAACCGGCGTTTCCAAATACTCCCACATATCACAACATCTGCGGAACCTTCATTGGCTTAAGTGTCCTGAGAGGATCCAGTTTAAACTATGCTGGATGGTCTTTAAGGCGATACACGACATGGCACCACCCTACTTGGCGGAACTATGCACTCCAAACGATGTCAACACTAGGCAATCATTTCTTCGATCAGCGTCTTCAACGGCCATAGGAAGACTCTCAGTACCTAAACGCAATCCCAGTACCAATTTCGGAGACCGAGCTTCTGCGGTGGCAGGTCCAACAGCTTGGAACAAACTCCCTTCACATTTGCGAAAAATCGACAGCTCTACTGAATTCAGAGCAAAACTAAAGACTCATCTTTTTAAATTATCGTTTCCAGAATAACGACCCCATTGGCCTAATGGTGTTTTCGAGTACTCCAAGAGAATTACTTATATTCCTATTTACCTTCTACCGCCCAGACTACCTTATTTAATTTAAATAAAAATTATTACACTTTTGTGTGCTTTACCACTGACAGCACGAGCAATAATCATACAGGTATTTATATTATTATAAATAGGTATATTAGTTGTAAGACTCTAGTTTTAAGCCATAGTTGTACGTCATTTTGCAGTATTGTATACAAAATATGCACTTGGTCATAGATATGTATTAGTTTTAAATAGGTACTAGGTTTATATATGTGTTAGGTTTTTATTCTAGTTATGCCTACTTAAGTTTAAATTGTCACTAACTATAACTTTTAGTTGGTAAGTGACTACCTATAAGCCATAGATGTAAGTCACTAATTATAAGTCTCAGCAGTTAGTCCTTAGCAATAAGTCTTACTTATAAGCCATTAGTAATAAAGTTTAGCTCTGAGGTATTGGTTGTATATGTTATTTAATTAATTGTAAAGTGCCCTTGAGGTGATTTTCCCACGAAAACGGCGCTATAGAAGTAATCCAATTATTATTATTATTATTATTATTATTAAATAGAGTATATATAGTACACGTGAATGAAGCATGTAGTGCCAGGATACTTGTGTGCGGTAATTTATCATTTCTACCTATCCCTCTGGACAATTGCCATTATATAAGTTTAAACAAGTAATTATAAAATAAAAGCTCATTTCTGAAATGGCAGACATATTAATACCACTCATTAATCCTGTTTTACTCGTAATTAATTCGTATAATGCTTTACCTACTTACATTTAAAAAAGTTATAATGAATAATAAATACAAAGGATTAATTATCTGTGTCGGTAGGAACTAATTAGGGACATTTGCGCTAAATGCTGATTCTTAGTCTGTTTCAGCTTTAGAACGGATTATAATCAGCTGAAAAGCATAAAAAATAGGACCGTTATGCTTGTCGGCTAATCACAATTTGATCAAAAGCTGAAAAGGACCGAGAATTAGCGTTTAACGGGGACCGTTCAAATGTTAAAACCAAAATGACGCTGATAGATTATTTGATATACGTCATCGTTAGTTCACAGTACGTATTAGTCCGTAGCGGCAAACAGCCTCTAGTCAGCCAGTCAGTAATTTTAAGCAGCGCGTATTTACTATTGCAGTCCGTATTCCCCAATTTGAAGAATTAAGAAATGTATTCAATATTCAGTTGTGAAATCGTAGTCACTACGTCTCTAGTCCGTTGATATCAAGTCTGTACTAGGTCTACGGGGTGCAAATTAGTCAAGTTACTGCAAGACACTAGTCAGAAGTTCCAAACTCATTCCGCAATGCCCACGGCGATTCCGTTCGTGGTAAGGTCAGTTGTAAGTTGTCAGTTTCACTAGTCAGGTGGGAATTTCCGAAGTAGTCAATACTCAGGGTGCATCTTTGTTTGGCTCGTAATATTGTCCTTAATAATTATTTACTACATTGGGATGAATACACATTTTTCATATTATATAGTATCTAGTTGAGTAAGATTTTTATTTTCGTGTTGATTTTATTTTAAAAAATGTTATTTCCAACATCTAGAACAAATGTCCCACTTTTATTTATTATATTTCATTATATTTTATCTATTGCATTTTTAATTTCCTTTATAAATTAAAGGAATGATTTAAATGAATAAATACACAATACTAGGTGTATCTGCCAATGTCTACTAGACTGAGTGGTAGGGTGGAAGGTTGGGTGGGACGAAGGCGGGTGCTGGGTGGCAGATGGTGTCGATGCGGCCACAAAGCAGCGCTATGAATGCATTGCGAATTTGTGGCACAGGTCTGAGCCAATTAGCGACGTCTTGAGATCGGAATCCGCCGATACTGAGCGCTGTGTATTGGGAGTTGTAAGGCAAGTGCAGAATTGCACTTAACACGGGAATCCAGTACCTAGTAGCCAATACTCAGCACCAGGTAAGTGGACTTAACACTGAACACTCTTAACAAGGATTTTAATCAAACACCGGCTTTGTGGAAAGGAAACCCTTATGAAAGATCAACATTCTGAATGAACTAATGACCGGTTATTGGCTGAGTTGACAAATATGTTTGGTACTCACCTGGGAGTCTAGGGTGCAATTCCTCTGCTAGCTTCCTCTTCAAGTCCTCCATCATTACACAAGCAACATCTTCCGTTTATAATAATGCGAGTAAGAATTTTTTTAAATTGTTAGATTATTCGTAACCCTGGAGTGTTTGTCTTTCTAAGACAAAAGAAGCAGATTTGAAACGTTGCTTCTAATGGTTTTAATCATATTTAGCGACAAGATCTGTGGAGCCGGTCACTTCTTAACCTCCCTCTTTTACTCCTAACTATTTTCAGCTTTACCACACACCCCAAGGATGTCATAGTCCCACGGTTCCTGGGCAGTTGACCGTTTTGCGGTATTCACATAAATGAACAAAATGCAAGTGGTCCAAAGCGTCGGGTTTCCACCGAGGCGATGCGGGTCAATCCTCTACCTAGCTACGTCCTTCATCATTGCCAAACTAACATTTTCCACTTATGATAATGGAAATAGTGGGAGTTCAAATAAGAAATACCCCAAACACAATACATTCAAGATCAAATCTCTGAACTTTTTTCAAGTCAGCGTGCTGTGCGCGACTAAGTAGGTAGGTACTCGTATGTAATAATATATAGCACGTGAGATTGCAACATGGTAGTTGGAATTAATTATAGCCGAGTGCCAAAGGCGTTTCGATCGATAACACTGCTCACTGGCTGTACACTGCATGCTGCTTACTGCTTTTCCTTGTACCGAGTAGAGTACCCACTAATGCGCCCTGCTTAGCAGTGTTTGCTCGCTGCCTGTTTGCCGGCAACACGCTTACAGGTTGTCCTCGAAGGGAACCGACTTTAGGGGTTCATGTTACAAATATCAGCAATAAATTGCTTACGTATAGAACCCGTATTATCATTATGAGCGAGTACTCGTATCTTCGAGTGCATTGATTAAATTACTCGAGCAATATCGCTACAACATGGAGCGTAGTTGTCTGCGGTATCGCGGGGTTGGCATTTAGCCATCAGTGAGGAAATTATAATTCGGGAGATTAACTAACCGAAACAAAAAACTGTTTTTCAAAGAATGTAAGCCGCTTGATAGAGTGACAGTCTGATAATGCTTTCGTAGCATGAGATGGCTGTAAGGCAAAACACTGTAAAAACTAAGCGGAACAAAATAAATAGGTATAAAAAATAAAGTATGACGTTATTATCAAAAAGAATACAAAATTATGATAAGTTCTACAAATCCGGAAAACAAAACATATATAATAATTGAACAAGCTGATATTAACAAATCCTGAATGATATATGAAACCGAAAAAAACCACAAAAAATAAAATGCGTCAGTCACATCTGGGAATCGAATCCAGGACCTCCCTCTTACCGGGACAACCGGTCTACCAACTGAGCTAATGAGATCAGTTCACTTTACGCCATCTTCATCGATATCATACCTCAAATTCAAGACTTCAATATTATCCTCTATTAAATCCCATAATATTGGCTGCTATCTTTATTATGATTGCAAAGTTCTTCCCGAATATATTTCGTATTTCATTTAGGATTTGTTTATCATCTTCTTCAATGATTAAATATTACAAAGAGGTTTACAAGTTTCAATAAGTTATTCCAATAAATTGAACTGTAAATATACCTAGACAATATTTTTAACGTAAATTTTAAAGTTTTCCGCATGTTTTTTTATAGGTATATTCTTTAATTTAATTTCAATGGTTAGTGACACAAATAATCTTACATTGTATCAAAAACATTCATAGGTAAAGATGTTCCCCACCGGCACGCTAGGCTGGGCCGTGTTATAGCAAGTACTTCACTTCAGTCTGTGATAAGTAATTTAATATAATATCATATTAAATTACTTATCACAGATGCTGTGCCTCCATGCTCGAGGGGTAAGGCTTTCGACTACGAATCCGAAGGTCGCGGGTTCAAATCCCGGCGTGCGCAAGTAAATTTTATTTAATTTACTTGTGCTGTTTCACAATTAATTCATTTAAAAATAATAGATATATTTATTATGTATATTTGCGTACGTTCCAGAGTGGAAGATACTCTCAGTATCGCCCTGGTAAAAGACCGCCATTCAGAATTGAAATGTTGCTTGAAATGGCTTTTAGCCGTGTTTGGTGACCAGATCTGAATAGCCAGGTATTTCCCCACTTTCCTCTTCCCCTTCTCCTTCCCCTCCTCAATACCTTCAGCCTCACAACATTCCCAAATTGGGGATGCCATAGTCTCACTGGCTCCAGACGGTTGGGAGCAGTTGGAACTCTTGTACGGTATTCATAAAATATATATTGTGTGTTGTGTGCATGTGTAGTTAGTACACATTATAATATACTGTATAATAATTTACACACAATGAAATAATAATACTTTCACTTATTACAGTCTCATATAAACACAGTAATCCTTTTAAGCAATAAACAAATAAGTTTAAAAAAAACTGTAAATCAGGAAACTGTAAAATTACAAACGCACCAATTATTTCGGTAAGAAAATATTAATATATTTTTTTATGCGCCGTAAAATAGGAGTAGATATACTCGTACTCGTTTGTTGCTTACAGCATTTCCAAACAATTCGTCCTTTTATTTCTTTCAACTTATTTTACAATTAATTATTGTACAACACAAACAATATGATATTTACTGTAAATTATAACACCTCACTAGGAGAACCTGTACTGATGTATTCACGTTCTATAGATATAGCAATGTGATGGATTGATTATATTTATGTTTAAAGAATATGGTTGCAAAAAGCTTCCAAAATACTTGGCTTTATACTCAGAACCTGCAAACATTTTAAAAAGGTTAACACAATGAAAATGTTGTACTTCGCGTATGCACGCAGTTCTTTGGAGTATGCGTCTCAAGTCTGGAGTCCCAGGTACACATGCACATACAGAAACGATTGAGAAATTACAAAACCGTATTCTACGATAACTCGAATTTCGGGGATATGTTCCCTACTTCAGTCATGTGGAGTCAGCCGCGTTTTTCGGGATTTCGTCACTAGAAGGCCGTATAAATTCTGAAGACGTACAGTTTTAACAAACAAATAGCCATCTCTGTGATGACAGATTGCCCTGAATTACTTGAACGAATTCAATTAAGAGTGCCTAACTGACAACATAGACAAAATCATACACAAAACCTACCTCAATGCAACACTGACTCAAAACAAAACACCTTTATTCACCACTCTTCACACATTTTTAACACTTCATACAGTAAGTTCGACTTATTTAACCCAGCCCCTTATAATTTCAAACCTAAAATCGATAAATAACATTCATACAATACATATTACTCTACCTTGTGACTTTTTTTTAATTGAATAATTTAAAAACTATACTTACCTCATTTTTAAATATATTTACCATTCATAATAATTATTCTAAACTGTTGGTTTTCCAAATAAAATAAAATAAGAAAATAAAAATCGGCTGTCATCTAAACTGCCAACTAAGCGTTAACGTTCATACTAATTGCGCAGGCACAGACGTCTAGTAGCTACCAGCAACGTCAAAATATTCTAGCCGGCAATCTTGGCCGGTGGTGGCCCATGCATGTGCGAATACGTTACGCTTACGTACGCTGAAATATGAATGTGTTCATAGATAAAGTAGGCTACTAATATTGTCGTGTCTGTACTGTACTGTTCTATACTGTGGGGTGGTGGTAGATGTGAATAAAATACTCTCAAATTCAAATTCGTTTATTTTATTTATTCATTCATTAACGCCCCAAAGGGCTTTTACATATTAACATTAAAATGATTATGTGTACAGAACTTAAAAAAAAAATAACATGGTAAATAATAAGTGTAACATATTTATAATATATATGAAGGTATAATAATGTATAAGTGCATGCCACAGAGAAGTTACAATGGGAAAGGTTTTTAATTTGTAGATACTACTTTTTTTTAAATAAAAATAGTAATAGCCTGATCTACATGATACATAATACACAAGTGCATAATATAATACTCTTATAATATGAGTGAATGACATTGTGAAAAAAAATCATTGTGTTTTTATATTTCGGCTGATGTAAAAATGTATGAAATTGCATAATACATAATATGGTATATGATACATAGAAAGAAAAAAAGAGGAACAAGTTTTTGGATTGAGATGAGTACAAAGATAATATATATAAAACAATAATAATTAAACAATAGCTCTTATGCGATGCTCTTATAATTGTTGCAACATAAAAATATCGTTCAGGTATCTTTTAAACACGGGTAAACTTATGTTAAATATATCTACAGAAGAGGTGAATTTATTTCCAAGTATATGTAGACGAGAAATAGGTGCATGCATTTGGTAGTTTGTCCCAGAATTATTGTTACAGAATAACATATTTTGCCGAGTTTGTCGATGAGGTACTTTGAAATTGATTAGTTGCAGGAGTTCACAACAGTCTAATACACAATAAATAATTTTAAATAAAAAAGTTAAGTCTGTTATTTTTCTTCTGTTTTCTAAAGTATGTATTTTGAGTGTATTTAGCAAGAATGTATAGTTTATGTGTTGTATTGGTATGTGTAGTTTGAAGTTAATAAAACGTAAAAATTTGCGCTGCACGCGTTCAATATTTTTTATATGAATGATATAGTATGAGGACCACACTATTGCGTCTTTGCTGTGCCCGTACTGTACTGTACTATACTGTGGGGTGGTGGTAGATGTGAATAAAATACTTGAGTCTTTGCTGTGCCCGTACTGTACTGTACTATACCGTGGGGTGGTGGTAGATGTGAATAAAATACTTGAGTCTTTGCTGTGCCCGTACTGTACTGTACTATACTGTGGGGTGGTGGTAGATGTGAATAAAATACTTGAGTCTTTGCTGTGCCCGTACTGTACTGTACTATACTGTGGGGTGGTGGTAGATGTGAATAAAATACTTGAGTCTTTGCTGTGCCCGTACTGTGCTGTACTATACTGTGGGGTGGTGGTAGATGTGAATAAAATACTTGAGTCTTTGCTGTGCCCGTACTGTACTGTACTATACTGTGGGGTGGTGGTAGATGTGAATAAAATACTTGAGTCTTTGCTGTGCCCGTACTGTACTGTACTATACTGTGTGGTGGTGGTAGATGTGAATAAAATACTTGAGTCTTTGCTGTGCCCGTACTGTACTGTACTATACTGTGGGGTGGTGGTAGATGTGAATAAAATACTTGCGTCTTTGCTGTGCCTGTACGGTACTGTTCTGCTCTGCATGGTGTTGGTACACGTGAATAGACCTTAAATCGTGTTCGATGCTGCTTTTGTTAATACTCACGACCTTAATTGAAATCAGCCTATTCAGAGAATTGTATACGCACATTATTTGCAAAAAAATGCTGTCAATTTGAATAGAACGTGCCAATAAATTTAATAATGACAACTCTGCTACTAACAACTTGGTTCACTCACGTACAAGACTGCGTACTGAATATAGCATTATTCATGCCGCTTGTCGAGCAGATTTCGACATTAGTTCGATCAGATACAGATGCGATGTCGTAAGACCATTAGGAACGAGCAACCCAACTTACCTGATATTTGGAGGTGTATAATATAATCATAAATTTCGTAGAGCACCTGCTTGCATAGGTGTTCCGCGATAGGTAATTCGTAAATCTAAGTGGTAATAACGAATTGGCTTTTCTAGGGAAATATCCAAATTCAGCAAAATAAAATTTCTCCATCTAAAAATGATGCTGAACCGAATTTAGGCAAACAAATTTTAGAAAAATAGTAATTTAATGACTGTCCATCTTTTACATTTGTAAAACAACTCGACAAATAACAACTAATAACTTTTCTGATTCCGTTAATCATATAATTTCAAAGAACTTTGATTTTGATACAGATACTGGTATAAGTATTCCTAAATAATAACAATAAAGTAAAACGATTAGACAATTTGGAGGCATTAGAAAAATTAAAATATCAGTAAGGAATAATGAGGACATAATTAATAATCTTAAAAATCTCTCTTAGACTTCCATTTTGAATGTGTTCTCTTTCTCCACACCATCTGTCTCTTTCTTCACACCATCTGTCTCTTTCTCCACACCATCTGTCTCTTTCTCCACACCATCTGTCTCTTTCTCCTCCCCCACTCTCTACTGGCACCTCCAGTCACACTTCTACCCCCACTTCAACACCTAATGCATTAACCATGATTTTGTAATAATGTTAACGTAGGATATATACATCCCTGATGAATGAACGGTACCTCCGAAACCATTAGGAAAAAATACACAATAAAACAGGTGTTATACTAAGCGATTTTATTTTATATTTATTTTTTAAAAAGAGTTTAAAATTACGATTAATGTGATTTTGGCTTTAAATCAGATGGTGTTTTGTAGCAGTTTAATATACTCACTGTGTATTATAAGTAGAGTAGGCAGGTATTTCCCAACCTCCTCTTTCCCTTCTCTTTCCATTCAGCCTCAAAAGATGAACTCCTCAAAATTGAGATGTCTTGGTTTGACCGGTTAGATTGGATAACTTATGTGGTATCGCATAAAAAAATACCGGACGATCAATTTAAACTCTGAGTGCAAGCTGTGAACGCTAAAAAATACATAAACTTTCGAAGGTTGTTGTTTATTATTTTCTCAGAGAGTGGTGTTTACATTGGGAAATATCGAAACGTGCATCGTAATTAAGATAAACCGGTGGTGCGTGGTGATATCGACTGATGAGCCAAAATAAACATAAACAATCTTCACCCACACACTGCACTCCGCACTCTTGGCACATGATATGTGTCGATTTCTTCGCCTGGAATAAGAAGACATCAGCGAGTCAAGTATCTATGAAATATACTCTGGGCCAGATGACACGACTAGCCCGAGTTGTGAAATCCTGTCAGCGATGTGTGTAGTTCAACCGTCAGATGCAATTCATTTGAATAAAAATTGTCGATATTTTGTATAAAGTTTGTAAAAAAGTCTGAAGATAAGGCAAATAAGTGTAGAATCAAGATTTTTTAATTAAATACAAGAGCATACTATTCAAAAAAATAAATTATTTGATGAAGTGGACCTAACTGGATGCTTTAGCCGTCTTGATGCTCCGATGCTATTGATACGATATCTCAACGGAATCGTTGCGATTAGTGCGTCATTGCTTAGACAACCACCCGAAGATACTGCCAGTATGACAATAGTGAGAAACTATCATTCGGTAATAATATTGAGAGTTAATTTATATAGCGCAGTTTTATGCGCTTCGGAAAACTTCACTTCACCTCAAGTGCGCTATTTTAGAATTGTTTGAATGGAAAGTAAGTACATCTTAACTAACTAACTAACCATCACGCCGTTTTCCCGCAGGGGTAGGCAGAGAGGACGGGCCGCCAAACAACTCGATCTTGGCATACACTTCTTGCTTCATTCACATTCATACAACGTCTCATACATTATCTTCTGTTATGACATGGCCCGACTCAAATATTTGATTCACTTGATCGTGCCATCTCTTCCTTGGACGTCCCCGGTTTCTTCTTCTATTCACATTCGCATCGTAATTTCTCCTTACACTCCCTTCTTCGTTCATTTGCTGTATGTGCCCGAAACATCTAAGCGTCCCCTTCTTAATCTTGCTTACATCAGACCTGCATTCATTACGAATCTCAACATTTTTTACACGATCACACATTCACCTCAGAGATCTCATTTCTACAGTATTCAGTCTACCTTCATCCTTCCTCTGTCAGTTCCGTGCCTCACTGCCATACATCAGGGTTGGTATCAGCAGCTATTTTAATGCACCAAATAACCTGTGAAACGAGACTTTGCATGAAATCGCTAAAGGCATGTTTGGTGAACAGATCTGATTAGCAGGCTAGCCTTTCCACCCAACCTTTCTCTTCCCTTCTCCCACTTCCGTCAGGATTCCCTCAATGGGGATGCCATAATACCACTGCACGGAGCAGTTGGAATTATTGTATTATGTAACAATAAATAAAAATTGGTATCTTCACGGAATCGACGTCAGAGTCGGCTCATTCTATGCAAACATTTTTAGGTGGAGTCTTGAGCAATCAAAAGATTTCCTACATAGTACTATATAATATATCGCGAGGTTCAAATCCAATTCACGTTGTATAATAAATACAATCGTCAATAACATCACAGCAGATAAAGCGCGAGAGAAGCTACTCCGCATTCCGCAATCGGGGGAGACCGGGGACGATAGAAACTACGGCTATAACACCTGATTCACATGCCCGAATCACGAGACCGTTTGTCAAACTAAGCATCTCCGAGAGCTTCTACCGCTCATCGGTCACCTGCCAAGCGCAGTCGAGAGCCGACGAGTATTCCCTGCAAAAAAGTTTTTTCCACCACCGAAATAATATTTGGCGTTGATCGAAAAAGTGTGACTGAAGATACAAAAACGCAAGTCAGATGATTTCAATAAAATTAATTTATATAATTGTCTATTAAGTTTTGTTGGAATTGCTTAAATTATTTCTATTGATCAATGTTCAGGATATAATTAATGGTTTTAATTAAAAAATGGTATAGTTATACTCTTATTCCCTCCACACTGCTCGCACAGGTTGCAGTCACTGGATCATTCTGTGTATGGTCCATTCAAAAAGCCCATAAACTCGGCTTTTGATGCCTGGATGAGGAATCATCCAGGTGTGATAATGAAAATTTACAATATCCCTGGTATCGTTAAAACAGGTCTAAAAATCAAAACATTATATCTGGGTTTAATTGCACTGGGTTTTACTCTTTCAATAGAGATATATGCACGGATTTTGCTCCCTCATACGTAACTGATAGACCAGCTCCAGGCAATATTGAAGTTCTATTGGAAAATCAGAGTATCCCAGATCCTGTTAGCATGGAATCAATTGAAGAATTAAGACGATTCCAATTGTACCTGAACCAAGTCAAGAAAAAACATTAACAACTACTGCAAGCATCATTTACCCTCCATACAGGATCCCCAAAGATGATATAGGCCTTGAGGGAAATTATTTCTCTCAAGGTCTCCTGTGTGGTGTTTCCGTAAAAACAAAAAAAAACAGCCATAATGTAACAGAAGTCCACAGCGATGACATGTTGTCAAGCACTTCAACAGGTTTTCACCGGGGGTCATAAGACCATTCCCGAAAGCGCCTCCAAGAAAAAACAACCGGTGGCCGAAAAATCAGAAAGTCTGCTATTTACACGAACACCCCCGAGAAAAATGCAATTCAAGAGGAACATAATGCAAAAAAGAAAAAAATCTCAAGGAATTTAAGAATAAACCTAAAGCTGCGCGACAGCCCAAGAAAAGGAAACAATAATATGAAAGCTAAAGTGACAGCAAAGAAGAGGATTGCATATGTGGAATTATACAGTGCCAGTCGACCTGAAGAATGATGTCGAAAAGCGTCGATTGTCACGATTGGTCACACGACTAATAATAATCAAAAGTCAATGAAATAAATAGGTTTTCTTATTAATATCACTAAATGTTTTCAGATTCTAACAACTATTTTAATTGTACCCACTATGTGTTTCAATTATCCCAGTCATGGGGACAATTAAAAAACATTCCGAATCTTCTCTATTTTTTAAATATCTTTTTGATGCATAGTTGTAGACCAAATATAAAAAGAAAATGTCCATAGAAATTTGAATTACATCAAAATCTTACGTAAAATTATTAAAGTTTGCAATAGGCAAGGAGAAAAAAATTCTATAACCCAAAGTGTTTCAATTGTCCCCGGTCTACCCTAAAGCTGAGATGACGCACATGAAAAGAGTTAAGAGCGGCTCGAATACAAATGTTGGCAGGATTTTTCGTGTCAAATGAGATGTCAACACCTCGCATCGCTTCTGTCCTCCTGGTATTCCCACGGCGATCTTTAGAGAAGAAACCGAGAGGGTAAACAAAATATACAAGAACGCGATGGCAGATATATTATTTAATCAAGAGACATATGGAAGCCGTCACAGGACGTGAAACATGCGGTGTTTAGGGGGATTTGTTTGGAACTTGAAGTGTTAAAGTCCAAGGGAAATTATTATTACAGAACTTCACTTTATAAAATGTTGCTTCGCTGATAGTGAATTATTATTTGAAAATTAATGACAGATGATTGGACTTGTATGTAGGTTGCTAATTTGTTTTGAATTATGCATGATCTTCCTATTATCTTTTCAAATACGGACAAAGGAATTTCATTTCTCATTAAATTAACACAATTGTTGTCCAATTATTATTGCTATCGGCCATAAAAAAAACGATACATTTACATATTTTTAAGGTTGGGCCTCCATCTACTGAGTGCCGGTTTTTATCAGGTGTAAACAGAACGAAAATCAGATTTAATAAATCTACAGCAATTATAAAACTAAATCCTCAGATGTCGATCAAATAAATAACTTCTTTTTTTCTGTTTGACAGTTTGATGATGGCTCGAAGGTCGAAACGGCTGTCACGGAACACGCAATGTCGTTAGCATATCACTAGATATTATTGGAACGTTTCTCTACTTAAGAGCGGTTTAATATGTAACACGGTGATAAAAAGTGTTTCTTCTCATGTCCCGATATGCACTATTAACCTCACCGGTCGTAAAAATAAAATTCAAACAAAAGTAAAATCAATACCGAGAAAAAATCTGTAAACGACTAAAACGTCCAACAAGTTTGGAAAATGCCACACGGATTAATGAAGCGTGAATCGCATTTCGTTTAGCTTTTTTCTCTCATATTTTAATAACTCTGCGAGTCTCGCAGCGGTAGAATTTACGATCCATTAAAAACGCGTCATATGTTTGGTATAACAGTTTTTTTATAAAACATCTTGCAGTTGAGGTGTCACCGAGGTTAGTGCAGTTTTAAATGTCAACAGTCAACTAATCTAATCGTTGTTTGAAACTATGTTATAACGTGCTCATCGTATACCTATATTGGAAGAGAGAACAGTGCTTGTAGGGAGGAGAATGAAAATACTAAAAAGGAAAGCTAACAAGAAAAAACAAATCAACATTTGGACAAAGAAACTTCAGATACTTGCACTTAACCCTTTGAACCCTATAGGCCGGTAAACCGGCCTGATTTGGCGAGGCAAATCCCTGAAGGCGTAATTTTATTTTTGCTACCGGAAGTCTGCAATTATTATGAACTAAAAAAATAGTTTTCTAATTGACAATTGATTAGTGATCGAAATTGCGTTTTTCGTCAAATATTATTTTTTGGTCAAAAATTGCTCAGGAGCTCAGGGATATGGTGCTGATACAATGAACGCCTTAGGGTTCAAAGGGTTAAATTATACAATAATTTACCCGATAAAACATGACAAATTAAAAGTTTCAGTAAATTTTAAATCGCCACGAAACAATAAAGATCGTTCAATAACCGGTGAACAAGTGAACTCAAGTCTAACCTTATGTACTTCTAAGTGTATTCTACATTTCCAATAACTTTTAGGTATTCTAATTGTTACCAACCATCGAAATTAACTATTAAAATATTTCAGATTATTGTTAAAAAAAGTTATTGAATAATTTAAATTTAAAACTTTATTTTATTTATATATATTTCTGCATTCGACCGGTTTCGGTTGGACACAACCTTCTTCAGGAATGTACACATATAAAGTTATATGTGTAACACAGTATGTCCCCTTTGGTGAGACAGGCACATGAAAAGTACACAAATTTAGTATAGATGTGCTAATAAAATAACTCTGACCGCGTTACACAAGACCTAACTTGTGATTCGCTAAGATTTCATAGTATTTTCTACTCATATCTACTCCAATTATTATCTTAACCAACCTATTTAAACATACATTGATAGTTCGTTAACCCAATAAACCCTCGTTACCAGAAGTATGGCTTCAGTTCACGTTCTGTCAACCATCAATAAGTTCGTTTTAATGCGTTGAAGGAATGCTTTCACAATACGGGGTCAGAGTTTTATGAGATTTATGTGTTTGTTCTGGTTCCATCGGTGTACTCGTATTTGGTCTAGGATTCATACATTTTTACAATTCCACTTCTAGCCGAGCAAACAATTTTACATAAAATTCTGTTGTTCGGGGGAATGAAAAATATTCATCGTAGCGGGTTTATCATTTGAAGTCATTGTAAACATACATTGATAAAACAGTTTGCGATTGATACAAAATGGCAACTATCGAGGGAGAATTAGTAGCTCATAAAAACATAGCCCCGAATGTGGACATCCCTGCAGTTTCACATACCCAAACTGTCTGCGAAATCCTTGCTGATGAAGGAACAAAGTTACAGAGACAAAAATGTTATTATTCATAACGTTCCAAAGAGTACGTCACTATCTCAGATAGAATCAATAAATATGGACATAACATCTGTCAAGAAAATAATCTCTGATATTGATACTTCAACAATAAATCTTGACCTAAAAATTTACAGATTGGGTAAATGAAATGTTGACAAACCAAGAGGAATAAAAGTCAAGTTATCGGAAGCAAAATGGCCTAAAATTCTCTTAAGAAAGAAACATGCATTGAAAAACAATATCCGGATGTACCAGGATCTATCATTTCTGCAGCGGAAACAATTAACGGACCTCAGAAATGAACTAGAAATTAGAAAAACTTTTGGTGAGACCGACATAACAATCAAATATATCAACAACAAGCCTTCTATCGTTAAAATACATCCAAAAAACTAAAATTTAAATTGAAATTTTCTATCAAAATGTAGGTGGACTAAGAACTAAATTACAGGACTTGAAATCAACCCTACCTACAATGGATCATGATATTTACTCTTTCACTGAGGCATGGCTAATAGCAAGATCAAAAGTACAGAGTTGGGTTTCTTCGATCATTCAGTGTACAGATGTGACATACGTGAAAGTACCAATAAGAAAGCTAGAGGAGGCGGTGTGTTAATATCCATAAATAAAAAACTTAATTAAAGAAAACTCAAATGCATATATACAAATCTAGAACAACTGTTCATCATGGTATCTACCAAAAAGGAAAAACATCCCTCCTTCTTCTGACGCTCGATTATACAAATACCACTACCTCGAAGTAGAAGCAATGAGAAGGAGATTTCCTGAAGCTCCCTTTATTTTAACAGGAGACTACAATACACCTAATGTTGTATGGGACATAGAAAACAAGAAGACCTCTTGCTCGGACAACATCAACCATGGCTCCCATGAAATTATCGAAATATCAAATTTTTTAAACCTCCGGCAGTTAAACTACGTATATAATATAAATTGTCGTATTATCGATCTAGTGTTCTCCAATTCTTATTTTGTTAATGTATCCGCATCTGCTGAAACTTTTCTTCCAATTGACAATTATCACCTTCCATTAGCGATTGAATACCACAGTTCAATAACGAAAAAGATTCCACCTACATGTTCAAAATTCAACTTTTTCAAAGCAGATTTTAATGGAAAAGGACGCTTAAATGGTTTGGACATGCAGAGCGGATGACCAAAGAAAGGCGTGAACGGAGAATATACATGACGAGAATGTGAATGAAAGAAGAAGCTGGGGACGGCCGAAGAAGACTTAGCACGATCGAGTGAACTAAATACTTGAGTGAAGAAAAACAGAAGAGTATGTATGAGATGATGTATGAATGTTAATGAAACAAGTAGTGTGTGCCAAGACCGAGTTGTTCGGCGGTCCATCCCCTCTGCCTGCCTTGAGGGGAAACGGCTTTATGGTTAGTTAGATAATAAGACAATATTTCGGTACTCGTATATAGTGGTATTTTATCAAAATGTTTTTCAGTAACATAACATTGATAGTGTGAATGTAGAAACAAGCAAAAAATTGCAAAATTTGTTTGTTTGAAGATAAGTGGGTTTCGGTGGAAAAGCACCTCAAATACATATAAAAAGATAATAATTATTTATTGATTAATTTATAAAGCTAAATGAATAAACCATTACTCTTTTGATTTTAGTAAATCTAGAATACATTTTTAGTAATGTGTATTATCGAGGCCTCCGACTCACATAATGTTGTAATTTTTGCCTCATCTGTTTTTAAATAAATACATTAGGTATATTTATAAATCTGGTAATTTAATTGTGCATTATTGTTAAATTCTATTAAAATGGGAAACTCCACAATATCCTTTGCGGAAAACACCAGACACTTGGGAGTCATTTTAGATAGATCGTCTTCTTTCCTGGCCCACGTCAAAAGCGCGTCCAGTAGAGCCCAGGCCCTCTTTCATAAGTTGAGAAGACTGTCAACGGCCGAGTGGGGTCTCCGCTCGCCTGCGCTCCGGCTAATCTACCGGGAAGTGTACGTGACCCAAATCTCATACGCTGCTTCGGTGTGGGAGCACCGCCTTGACAATGTCCTCATACTCTTGGCTCTGATAAGGGGCCAGTGCACTTCTTTACTGGCGCTCTCGGGAGCTTACAGGACTGTAGCATCAGATGCATTACCGGTTCTGGCCGGAATCCTGCCGATTGATTTAGAAATTAGGGAAGTATTGGCTAAGAAGGCTTTAACAAGAGGTAGAGAGGCTGTCCATCTGGGTGTCCACGTGACCGTGGGTGGTGAGGTCTCCCTGCCAAAGCTTCTTAAGGAGATGCGTGATAGAACTCTGGATGATTGGCAGTCACGTTGGGATAGGGCGACGACGGGAAGATGGACTTATTCTTTCTTCCCCTCAGTTAGAAGCAGAATGGAAGGGGCATTTTTACACCTGGACCACTATACCACCCAACTACTATCGGGGCACGGTGAATTTAGGGGTAGACTTCATAGTTTATCTCTATCCCCTCACCCAAACTGTGCTTGTGGAAATACAAACCAGACCGCCGAGCACATTCTGTGGCACTGTGAGATTTTGATGGATGCGAGAGAGGAAATGCTGGATGGTTTGACTTGAATTACCAGACCAGCCTGGAATGCTGATCTGGTCTGCAATAAGGTGAATTTCGAGTGTCTGAGAAGGTTTGTAAGTAGATGGGTGGAGAGATGGCCTGAACTTAGAGTCGCGGAATAGCTTCGTAAAATCATTTATCGTTTCAGGTGCCGGAGGTACTGTCCTCTTGAATCTCTGGTACTGATTTTAAATTTATTTAACTACTGTATATGCTTGGTTTTACATTTTATGTTTCCCTTTGTAAATGTTTATCTTCTACTTGCTATTTTGTTACCTTGTTTCATTCTCTATTTCTGTATTTTGCTCATTTAGATTCCTGCCATTTTTAATATATCTTATACTTCTTTTTTAATTTTAAATTTTAGCTTTAAACTTTTCACTCTGCACTGATGCCTCTACTGTTGCTATAATTTTGTTTTCCATTTTTATTTCCCTATTATGAGTTTTGTTTTCTTTAGGTACAAAAAATTTTTCTTTGTGTAGAACTCAAAAACATTTTGAGATATTCAGGCGAACTGAACCCAAAAATATTTTTATTGTGTACTGTCTACATCCCCTCTTAGGGAGTGGAAAATTAACCCTATCCCTGCAACCCGAAGCAGTCATCTACTTTTGACTTGCCCTAGCCGGATCCCTTGTGTACTTCCCGATGGAGTAAGCTTGGTGGTGACGGCCTTCCCGTCTCCCCGACTCAGTGGCACGCTCCCGGCCGCCTGGACCCCTCCATATCCCCAGGGTCTCAGGGTTTTTTTTTTTTTACCCCCTCCCCAATTACACTTTTCTTAAGGGATAATCTTGACGACTGGCGCAATGTCTCCTGGGAAGGGTGGCGGGAACAAGAATCCACCTAGCACTGCTTCAGAGGGACTGCCCTGGTGTCCTGGCAACGGCTCGTCCCAAGTACTCTCACTTAATCTATTTAGTTTCTCCCTTTTACTGTTTTATGTTAGTATTTCTCCGCGTCTCACCATGTTCATCTACGGACGAGTAGAGCAGAGCCACCATTATTACTAGAGCCACTTTTGTCGACCGTATGTATGTACTAACCATTCTGGGCTGTGGAATTTTACTAACCTCCTTCTAAGCTAATGCTATGCAGGGACACTTGAGGGTTTAGAATCATTTATAACCTTAGCTTCGTTGAACCAAAAAATTAGAGTCCTTGAGGTGCACCCTGAAGGAGTAACCATAAGTTACTTATACCGGGGTGGGAAAGTGGTGGATAACCTCAACTGTGCATTATTGTGCAAATATGGAACTAACGGATATATTTTTTTCTCCGTGACAATAATTTAAAGCCCTTCACCCACGACATCTGTAAAAATGATTTTTTTTCCATCGTACATCGTTAAATCTAAGAAGAATGGGTAGTTTTAAGTTCGGAATTCCTTTTTTTGGAATAAAGTTATCAAGTTATGATTTCTTGCTTGTCGTTTGGGTACAACAATTGATTTGAAAGTGAAAGGAATGCCTTGTGATAACTATTACGATCTCTAAACAAAGAAATAAAGAAACATTAAAAAAAAATTATTTCATTCCAAACATTTATTTTTTCAAAACATATCTAATGAATATGAATATTCCAAAATGGAGAGCACAAGTAGGTACTCACCCAAACAAACCTTCTTCTTTTGAATATGTAATCTGTGGCTAACTAGAATGTTATATCTATAGGCTAACCTCAAGACAACATGGCTGTTTTAATATTTTTCATACTTATTTTAAAACGTTATATCAATAGGGTTACATATTGGATTTCATTCAAACTATTTTCTCTCAACCTTCCCGGCACTAATAAGAACAA
Organism: Halesus radiatus; assembly: GCA_022606495.2. Taxonomy (NCBI): domain Eukaryota; kingdom Metazoa; phylum Arthropoda; class Insecta; order Trichoptera; family Limnephilidae; genus Halesus; species Halesus radiatus. Next base: position 57,636 of record JAHDVE020004042.1, read on the forward strand.
ACTGTGCTATTTTCATTGAAACCGGTCGAGTAATTTTTGAGACAATCGAGGACACTCAGACAAACATTCATTTTATATATGGAGATTTACAACGTTAAGCACATTTTAGGTGAAACATAAGAAAATATAATTATTATTGCTTTCAAGTATTCACCCACCTCTCTCTACACGTATCGCGTGCAACTATTGCTTGTGTGAAATGTTGAAATGTTTCAGACAACATGCCCCGACACTTAAAACAAAGTCATATTTCAGGCCGACACTCCGGCGCAATAAACGCACTGTCCCGAGTGGTACTGGCTGCTGGCAGTGCTCGCTCACTGACCGGGTAGGTATTAGGTAGTTGGGTACTGAATCCTGAATGCTGGGACAGACATCTCTTCCAGGGATCACTGCCTCTTAAATCGCTACCCAAAGTCACGTTTTGGGATTTTCTAAATTTATGAGCTCCGCAAGGAGGGACGGACATAAAATTACCCCTCTCCGCTCGGGTATTTGTGAAGGAGGCAATAAAGACGGCGATGTTTTCGATCACCGAAACGCCGGACAGAAGAATTCAATTTTATTGTTATGGATTCACTTATACACCTCTTTGGCTTAATGGAATTGCAGGACGTGCGCATCCTTGGCCAACCATTCGTCTCTGCTCATCTTATGACTCAGATGAGAAATACACTTTTAAAATACGACAGGAGCCAATGCAACATTTTGAGAACTAAAAAAAAGACCTTATCTCTAACTAACTAACCATCGCGGCAGAAAGGACGGACCGCCGAATAACTCGATCTTGGTATACACTTCTTGCTTTATTCACATTCATACATCGTCTCATACATTATCTTCTATTATTTCGACTTCTGACATGGCCCGACTCAAGTATTTGATTCACTTGATCGTGCGATGTCTTCCTCGGCCATCCCCAGCTCCTTCTTCCATTCACCTTCACGACATATATTCATACCATGTCTCCATAGTAGAAAATAAATAACTCTCGAACGGCATCTATAAATTTATATAGCTTTTCTAACAAATGTTTTTTTGTAAAATATAAGATAAAACCTTGCTCATATCGCTTGCCCCATTTTTTCAAGAGTTCAATAGGATTTTTAAAAAATCTAAGAAAGAGTGTTGATACTACTAGAAATAACAGCCAACACACCATGCACATTTTATAGGTTCATAAAACTACTTATTTATAAAAAAAATATTATCTTCAATCAATAATTTTAAAAGTGAGATTATCAATACTATCTTACCGGCTAATTCGAACTGACATCGATTTTAACCCACCGAAAATCCCTTACGTAACTATCACATCAAGAACATGGCGCAGTTTTAACTGACGACTGGTTTGATGAAGAATGTCGAAATAATAAGAGAGTAATGCGGAAATTGGAGAGGTCGTACAGACACTCAGGGGTTACCTCACGAAACGATTGGATACAGGCTCAAAAAGAGTACACAATCCTAATTCGTTCAAAAAGGTCTGAATATTGGACAAATAGGATTCACTCAGAACGTACCGCGTCGTCTTTGGAACTCAGTTAAGACAGTTATTGCCGATACAATTGACATCGCTCCGGATATCTTTCCCAAGTTTTTTCTCGAAAAAATTGAGTCCATTCGCGCCCTAACAATCGCCGCCCCACCGCCATCTTTTACAAAAAACAATGGCGGAACCTTATCTGCCTTCAAATCTACATCCCTCGAAGAAGTGAGGAAGTTAATACTTGCTTCGCCGAACTAACAGTGTGCACTCGATCCTATACCGACATGGTTACTAAAGAAGTGTTGCAATGAAATAGCTTCCTTCCTAGTTCAACTCTTTAATAAGTCATTTAATAATAATATAATAATAAGAGTTAATTTCTATAGCGCAGTTTTGTGAAGGTTCACCTCAAGTGCGCTTTATACTAACTAACCTAACCTAATATAATTGTAAAATAACAGATATACTACATAGTATATCTGTTATTATAATATATATACAGCATTGGTGATTTCCCAAAATCACTGAAATTAGCTGTTGTAATTATTAAAAAAAACAGCAATTGGACGCCGAAGATCTTTCAAATTACCGACCCGTTTCAAATCTTCCATTTATATCTAAAATCTTAGAAAAAATTACTGCTTTACAGATAATAAGTCACCCTATTTCAAATAAATTGTTAACTAAATATCAATCTGCATACAGAAGGTTCCACTCGATGGAAACTGGATTAATACGCGTTTTGTCGGATATAACTCTGGCCATAGAGTCGGGTAAGCTGGCACTTCTTTCAGTCTTAGACATGAGTGCCGCTTTTGATACGATTGACCACGATTTTCTTATCACACGTTTAGAAGAATCCTTTGACTTAAACTGTGGCATTAAGAATTGGCTGACATAGTATTTAACCAATCGTTTACAAGCAGTGAAGGTGGGGCAAAACCAATCAAAATATGCAACCCTTTCGTCTGGAGTACCCCAGGGGTCCATTCCGGGTCCTCTGCTGTTCATCCTTTTCACAAATGATGTAGCTAAAATAATCGAATCGTTTGGTGTTCAATCCCACTGCTATGCTGACGACCAGCAAGTTTATTTTTACTGCTTACCAGAAGAAATAGACAGACTAAAAACTCGCGTAGTGTTTAGAAGCAATTACTCGATGGAGACCTCAAATAGATTGAAGCTGAATCCGTCAAAGACGAATGAGCTTCTCTGGACCGCCATAAGCAGACGTCAGCATATCATTGATAACTCCCCAATAAATATTTCAGGAAGTGACATTACTCCGAAGGCGTGTGTTAAATTACTCTGTGTGAATCTGGATGTAGACTTTTAAAAGTCAAGAAAACAGAACTGTAAGTACAGGGTTCTTTCAATTGAGGCAAATAAAGGCAGTACGGAGAAACCTGCCAACAGAGGCAACTAAACTGCTCGTCAATTCGTACGTTGTGTCACGTCTAGATTACTGCAACGGAATATACGAAAGTCTCTCAAATACCAAATTAACAAATTGAAATCAGTATTCAACGCTGCAGAAAGACTTATCACCGGCGTATCTAAATATTTTCATATTTCAAAGCATCTCAAAAATCTCCACTGGCTCAAATATCCTGAAAGAATCCAGTTCAAGCTCTGATGGATGGTATTTAAGTCACTTAGCGGAATGGCTCCGGCTTACTTATCAGAACTGTGTATTCCTGAAAATACCAATTCACGAGAGTCCACCTTTAGTTCAGCAGCGTCATCAGCTATCGGAAGGTTGAAGGAACCAAAGCGCACACCTAATACTAAGTTCGGTGATTGTGCTTTTGGAGTGTCAGGACCTAAAGCCTGGAATGAACTGCCGCATGACTTAAGAATTATCAAAGACTCAACAGAATTCAGAACTAAATTTAAAACACATCTTTTCAGACAATCGAATCCATTAATTGAAGAAATGCATCCGTAAATTGCTTAGCTAGGCTAGCCGGTTAGTACTTACCTAAAGTCATTAAATAAAAAGAAATCTAAAAATTCACGCATCGGTGCGCTAATGCGTCCACAGCCCGCAACACTGTAAATAAGTAAAGTGTAAAAATAAATAAGAAATGTTAATATATATTAAGAGCTTCTTAGGTTTTTTAAGGTCGTGTTATAAATATTTTTCAGTGTTAAAATTAATTTTATAAATATTTTCCAGTCTATAAATATTTCAATAAATACCAACTCTTCTTGTGCCAGCAATCTTCTAATAAATGCAACATCAATAGAAAAGGAGCAACAAATAGCAACTGTAAAACTATCATCTCTATACTTAAATTTTCTAATAAAACTGAGTTCATCTGAATCGACCTGCCAGGTAAGTATGTTTTTCTGTATCTGTTTGTACATAATTAGTTAAGAAATATTTGTACACCGCCCTTGAGGTGATTTTTCACAAAAACGGCGCTATACAAATCATCCAATTATTATTATTATTATATTACGTGAAGATAATCCAGTAGAATTTTTTTAAAGGCCTATTAATCGAAGGCAGATATAGTTACATATATACGAGTATTTATATTTCCGAGGATAAGTTATGAGTTTCCTTGTCATCATCAGGGTTCATTCACCAGTAACACTGGCACGATCACTATTCATAATATATGTTGACAAGTTGAGTGAAACCAATTAGTCAAGAAGACAAGTTGACGTTTGTAATTAAAAAATCGGTAATGGATAGCCTCCAATTGACAAGATTAACATTTCAAAAATAACTTAACCCTTGTTAAAACTTAAAGCGCACTCACGGTGTGTGTTTCATTTACTCGTATGTTATACTACCCCTTGAATGTAACGATATACTCGTACGGGTGTGGTGCGGTGGTTCGGTAGTTTCAAGCTTACCAGTTAGATATTATTCAAATCACTTATAGGGGTGCATCGGTTATCAGATAGCCCCACTTTTCTGCAAGCTCGGCGAATTCGGTGGAACAGTGTGTAAATGTACACAGTAACAACAACGTCCAGATATTCGATATGGTTTCACCGCAGCGCCTGTCATAATGGAAATAATATTTTGTCACATTTGAAACCATACAAAGCGGTTGGTGAACAAAACGAAAATACCCCGAATAATTTTATTTTTATTTTTTATGTGATACCATAAAACCGCGAAAATTGCTCGGAGCTGGCATTCCATTTGGGGAATCTTGTAAAGCCGCAAAAATATTAGGAGTTGTTTGAGGGGAAGAGGAAGTTTTGGGGAATACCTGGCTATTGCTATTATCGGTCGCTAAAGACAGTTATAGTATTGCTCCAGTGACACTGGGATAATCTTCCACTCTGAAAAGAAACCTTGCAATATTTTGATTACATTACGTTCCGTATATGAAAAATACCAAGAGAGAAAAAATATTTTTTTGTTTCCCGTGAATCTTCCTCAGCTTATCGATTAACTTTCACCTCATATGTCGTTATGGATACCGTTGTTATGTTGCCTCAGTTAACCGTTTAATTATTATTATATAATCAAGTAGTCTATTATACATTAATAACTGCTCTTTCTTCAATAAATATGGTAGGATTATCTCTATTTCATGACTTCATTCTGTTCCCATTACACTGTTGTATTTATTATCTATTATTATTGACATATGTTGATGTTGTCTCTATCTAATATTTTATTGTCTTTTTTTTTTCTTTTGTACTCTCTCTATTTCACTCTATTGTATTCTGTAGCTATATATATATCTGTGTATTATTCTTTAGTATTTCATATTTCCCTTGGCGAAGCTTGAGCTAAGCGAAACCGGTTGGCGAAAAATAAAACGTATTCGTGGTTTATAACAAAGTATTTGTTTAATTCGATAAAAAATATTTTTATTTGCTTTTGCCGGGTTTTGTATGAGTTGTGTATCTACATAAATAAGTAACAATTACATTTGGAGCAATACTTAAAACTTACGAATAAATAAAAAGATTGATCTTACACACGCATTTTCGGTGCCTATTAAATATCTAACTTGAACAGAGAATAGCGCCTAGATGTAAAGGTGTCAAAAAGGTTTAATGTGTCCTTCAAGTATTTGAAAGGGTAGCAGGACGAAGTATAAAGAATACAGTTCCTAGAAAATGCAATCAAAATAAAACCAAGTATCCGCTTGACATCTTCCTTTAAGGGATAATTGATAAACCATAAATCCAAGTTGATTTATTGTTTTCACTGAGCGATATAGAGCATTTTGTTATCAGAGTTACGTGATTTAAAGTTTAGTTATATAGACAGCCATTGGGAATTTAGATTGTCAAATAGATCCAAGTGATGTTGATTGTGAATAATATAATATATAAATATCAAATTGTGTACAAAATATCAATATGTTTTCATTTTATCTTTCACATTTTCAAGAAATGTTTGTTACATTAAGTAAATATTAAGAGCTTGCGAGAAGCTGCGATTTCTATGAAATACGATGTTATGTCTTTCTTTAAAGCAAATTAGAAATCACAAAAAACACCACATTGACAAATGGAAACAACTCCTCAATGACAAATTATTTTGGTTCATCTACAAAATTTAGGCAGAAAATACTGTCAATTTTTTGTGAGGTATTCAAAAAACTTACTTTTTTAACTAACTAACTAACCATCACGCCTTTTCACAGCAGGGGTAGGCAGACAGGACGAACCGCCAAATATCTCAATCTTGGTATGCACTTCTTGCTCCATTCACATTCATACATCGCCTCATACACTCTCTTCTGTTATGCCTGACTCAAGTATTTGCTTCACTTGATCGTGCCGTGTCTTCCTCGGGCGTCCCCGGCCTTTTCTTCCATTCAGATTCGCGTTATATACTCTCCTTATACTCCCTTGTCGTTCATTTGTTCTAAATGCCCAAACCATTTAAGCGTCCCTTTCTTAATCTTACTCATTATGTTACATCAGCCTTGCATTATTTATGAATATAGACAATTTTCACACGATCATACATTGTTTTACCACACATTCGCCTCAAGATCTCATTTCTACGGCATTTAGTCTACTTTTATACTTCCTGTACCAGCACCATGCCTCACTGCCATACATCAGGGTTGGTATTAGCACTTCATTGTGGACTACTAGCTTCGCTTCTTTGGACAACTTTTTGTTAGCGCCAACTGCGTTCAGTCCTCCGTTAATGGAGTTTTCTGCATTCAGCCTTCTTTCAATATCCCTATCAGTTTTTCCGTCTGTCGTAAACATACTTCCCAAATACACAAACTCATCGACCTGATCCAAATATTCATAATTCACAAGTATATTGCACACTGTTTTCGTAGTCACCCTTACAAACACCATATTTAAGAATTTCTTTAATAAACTGATTAGGATTAGAGTTACCGCCCGTCCCCGAGGTATAGCCCTTTATTTGGTTTTTGTACATTCCCGGAACCGTATTCACGTAAAATTTTAACTATGTGCTATAAAGTGAGGCGGGCTCGCTGCCTTCGGATCTCCATCAACACGCGTGATCAACTTGACAGGTGATTAAAATAAAATAATTTTTTGTCGAAATCGAAGAGTCAACTGGTAAAAATGGCTGGGGTATTTCGAGTATAAAATAAAACTGCTTCGTTGTGTCTGGATAAAATTGCAAGAAATAAATAAATTCAATCAATAATTGTAGATTATTTAAAATCACAGTATAAAACCGCACGCGTGCAATAACTAAAGATGTGTGTATTTAGAATAAATGTTCTTCTACTAATTAAATATTTTCTTCAACTCTTGTTGTATACTTTGTACAAAAAATCTTCAAATTGTTTTTTCAAGTATAGTGTTTATCCCGATGAGGGAAGCTTTCGTTCTGAAACATGTAGATATTTAATTATTGAAAAAAAGTGGTTTAAACAAAGTTATTCTAATTTATTAGAAAAAAATATTTTCGTTCAATAACTGTAAAAAGTAATATACATTAAAAGTAAATTAAGTCATTTTATAACTTTAAGAAGCGCTTGAAATGAACAAAATTGGCCATTGATTAAAGGGTTAGTTTCATTCATGATTCATTTCATTCATATTGTTATTTGTAACTAAATAATTCATATACTCTATTGCGTACAGTACACATGTTGTAAATAAATGTATATAAGATATTTACACGCTGATTGTATTTATATATAATATATTATGTATGATGCTTTTATGTAAATATTTTGTTTGCGTTTCTAATGAACTAAAAATAAGATGAAACATTTAAGATATCTATACTTTTCTTTAAATCTAGATAACCCATTAAATTCATTTTTTGCACCCATGTCATAAAACTATCAATGAAAACACATACCTAATATTAATATAGGCAAAAATTTTCTTCTTCTTCTGAGGATCATAATTTTTTTAATCTTAATTGTATGAACGTCTCTGTCTAGCTTTACCATCATCATAAAACATAGAATGTAATATATATATATACGAGGTGTGTTCAAAAGAAAATGTGAATTTTGAATTTTGGCGGGCAGTGTACATTCGATTATCGTCCTCATCAGCTTTTCTTCAAAAAATCCAAAAAATTGATTCTTTTTAGAAAAAAAATTGTTAATCCTATGGTGGAATTTCCTAGTTTTAGAGCAACGAGAAAATATGATCCATGCACCCCCTTCCACGCATAAATGCACCTTGAACATCCCGTATTTGTTCCTTTGTTTTCATTTGTACCCTTTCAATCAATATCCTACCATACAGCTTTCCAACTGAACTTAGCAGGCTAATAGCCCTGTGATTTCCACATTCCATCCGTGACCCTTTACCTTTGTATAGAGGTATGATCACAGCCCTTCTCCAATCTAATGGGGTGTAACCCTCCTCTAAACACTGGTTAAAAAGTTTGCATAACCATATGAGAATTATACGACTATTTCCTTTAAAGCATTCAGGAGCAATATTGTCAAAACCAATAGCCTTACCATTTCTCATGCATTTAATTGATCTTTTAATTTCATCCATGCTAATTTTGGGAACATTCACCCCATCGTCGTTCATACCTGACTCGCCACTGGAATCACTATCATTCGGGTTGCTTTCGAAGACTTCTTCAAAGTATTTCATCCATCTCTCTTTTATTTCTTTCTCATTCGTCAACATTTTTCCATTTTTCGATTTTATCACTTACACACATCCACTTTCTGGACCATTCCGGGACCTTTTTACCTCCTTCCAAAACAGTTTACAAATACAAACAAATAAACACAATTAATTTAATTGCGATAATTATATTACAGCGCAATTTACGTACCAAAAGGAAAGTATTGAAACAAAGTGAATCGTTTGAACTCGAACACGCGGCATTCCGGCGGATTAGCTCCTTCGACTCACTGTAAAGTGACAACTGTCAGGGGGGTATCAACAAAACGCTTTGTGCTATTTAGACTGTCTACTGTCTACCGCTCACTGTGACTGCTAAATGCCCGCTGCGGAGACTGAAATGATGACACTATTTAATTGCAAGCTGGATTCAATATTTTCTCAAAAATGTGAGTAAGAAAGTATCCAAATCAACAAGGATTAACTTACAAATATAAACATTATCCAAATATGTAAATAAGTAACAACCGGTGGCGTATTTCGAGTTCGGGTAAGAATTATGAATTGAATTTTTGGAAAGGTCCACTTTTTATTACCCATTGTCGGCTAATTGTTGTGGCAAATTGGATAAATGAGCGTACAAGTTCCTTATCCGTTTGTATAAGCTATATATTATTATATGTGTAAAGAGTACAACCAAATGGAATAATTTAAGAATAAGTTAACAAACGTCAAATTGTTTTTAAAAAAAATTCTTTAAGAATTGTTATTTAATATTTCTTTCCAAAGCGCATTTAGCATTGAAAAATAACTGTGGTGTTAGTAATTTATTTATAAAAAGAACAAAATCATTATTAGAAAGACAACATTATGTATCTAATTTCAAAACAAACTTTTCACTGTTCAACAATTACTAGCAATGCTGGCAGTATGTTTCGCAGCTTTAAGGGAATGCAGTATCCGGATGCATGGCTTTTCGTTATGTATCCCGTTAAAAAAAAATGACCAAGCAATGTGTAAATTCGTCAAATAGAAACAATTTATTGATGTAGAATGATTATAAAAAATATTCATAAATTTATTGAAAAAAATCATTTTTGACAGAAATTTCATTTTTCTTACGGTAGGCAAAGCTTTTCAGTCTTTATAGCCTGCACACTACTGGGATCAACAATATTATTCAAATTTAAATACAATGCCAAACACTTGGCTTCTCAGCAGAATAATAACACAAGGCAAAAGTTGTATTTAACATACAAATTATTAAATTAATAATATTTACTTTGTTTAAAACCACTGTATTTAATATGTAAATATCTACGTGTTTCAGGATCAAAGCTCCTCCCTCTTCAGGATAAACAATTTACCAAAATAAAATAAAAAATAAAAATACCCATTAAATACAGCGGTCTTAAGGAATGTAATTATTATTATTTTTATTTTTTTATTTGTGTAAACCAAATTTAATAATGTTATTATTAAGTTCTTGGTTGTTATTATTGTTTCGGCGTTTAAGGCCATTTTCAAACTGTGGTTAATCCACATTGCGACGACTTATTTATATGATTTAATTTACCCCCACTCCTTTAAAAATTTGGATGGATGGGTAATGATTTATTATCGGTAAAACCGATTTAGTTAGAAAGCAATTAAAATTCTGAACTCTGTGAGGTTTTCACATTTATAATGTGTTTTTACTCGTATTTAACTGACAATGTTTTCTTAATTGATTTATTTAAATGTGTTGTATTGTTTTGATAATGTGAACATACTGAGAAGCGGTGAGCATATAACTTTCCTTACTTTATTAATTAATGTTATATTAGGATCATTCGTTCGTTTGTTAATTTCTAATTATTCAATTTCACTATTATTAAAGTGACATATATGAATTAAAATGTGACCACGCCGACTGCAACGCCACCTATATAGGGCAGACGGGAAGGGCTTTCTCAACTAGATTAAAAGAACATATAAGATGTTATAAAAATAAAAGCACTTCTTCAAAATTCGCAGAACATCTTTTAGTAAATAATCACGTCCCGCTTGACAACAACAGACTTAAACCCTTACATATAGAAAGAAGGCCAAAGATTAAATTTACTTGAATAATTAGAAATTTTGAATGAAGAGTTTGAAAATGGCCGTAAACGCCGAAACAGCTGACACAATAATAACAACTAAAAATACTTGCAGAACTTAATAATAACATTATTTAATTTGATTTACATTAAATTTAAAAAAAAAAATGGAGTTCTACGAATTAAACACAAAAACAATTAATATATTATTAATTTCATAAATATGACTACAAAATTATTTACATTATTTGAAGAAACACAAATTATTAATGATAAGAAGTACTAGAAATTAAAATTAAATGTATACCCGTAAACCACAAATAGAACATTACGAGGATCAGCAAGGTGTTGTTGAATTTAATGTTTTAGAATACGCACATAAAAACATCAAATACCACAGAGAGATATTTATTTCATGAAAAACCTATAGTCTTTCAAATAAAGAATAAAAATTAGTGTTATTTGTAAATTAGAAACATCCTTTAGGTGTAGAGCAATTCTTGATATTTCCGAATTGCATGCCTATCTTTTGTAAAGTGGACCGAGGGACATTAGTTAGTCCAGTCTCACAGTCCTCTCGTGTCTTTCGTTGGGCGACTACTTATACTTACTGGTGATACTATTCGAAATATTTACCCTGCATTTTTATCGCAGCGATTCTTGTTGTGCGAATGCATCTTATTAGGTACATGTACTCGTACACTGTGTAGTGTGCACGCCGTGCAGGCACCATTCGCAAAGCCCGGGCCGGGCCATCGTACACTGTGTAGTGTGCACGCCGTGCAGGCACCATTCGCAAAGCCCGGGCCGGGCCATCGTACACTGTGTAGTGTGCACGCCGTGCAGGCACCATTCGCAAAGCCCGGGCCGGGCCATCGTACACTGTGTAGTGTGCACGCCGTGCAGGCACCATTCGCAAAGCCCGGGCCGGGCCACACGTTAACGTCGCTCTTCGAGCTACATGAGGAGATGCTAACCCAAGGAAGGAGATTGGGATAATTTTATCGGAGTAATGGCTATGTTATACGCAGCGAGTATCAAGGACAACGATAAGTGGCAACTAAATCGTTCAGTTAATTTTAAGTGACTGTCCGCGTGTGGACAGTGGTAATTAGTAAGTTACCGTTAAATTTAGTGGATTCGATTTGATACTGTATATGTTAGTTTTACAATAATATATAGCATTTTTGTAAGTTTCTTGAAGGACTTGAGCTTTATACGTAAAATAAAAATTCATTACATTTCATATTCCATGTGTATACTCGCCAACAAACAATTCATTTCAATATTTAAAAACAATTTCGTTGACTTTGTCTTTTCTTTCTTCCAAAATATTTAAATCTGTACGTTTCGTTTAGCCCCAAGTTGCACATTGCAATTTGATGTTTGACACGTAATAATAATAATGACATAGCATTTATATTGCACAGTTTTGTGTTATTTCCCTTCAAGTGCGCTTTAAAATAATGATTAACTAACTCCATTTAGTAGTATTCCTACAGTGCTCCTTACATATTCTATTCACATACATATTCCATTCATAAATATATTCTATTTACATATTCTTAACACATTGAATACATTCCTTATTTCTAAAACTACTCCTACAGTGCTCCTTTCATATTCTATTCACATACATATTCCATTCATAAATATATTCTATTTAGATATTCTTAACACATTGAACACATTCTTTATTCCTAAAACTACTCCTACAGTGCTCCTTTTATATTCTATTCACATACATATTCCATTCATAAATATATTCTATTTACATATTCTTAACACATTGAACACATTCTTTATTCCTAAAACTACTCCTACAGTGCTCCTTTTATATTCTATTCACATACATATTCCATTCATAAATATATTCTATTTACATATTCTTAACACATTGAATACATTCTTTATTCCTAAAACTACTCCTACAGTGCGCCTTAGGTACGTATTCATTTAATAAAATTATAAAATATTAAACAGTATATACGAGTAATAGTGAAAAAATAGCAACATTTTAAGACAGGAGTTAGGTTATGTTCAGCAATAACTGAGTTTACATAAAGAGTAAAACAACAAGAAAACCGAAATCAAACGGCCACCGGAGGCTTGAGAAAATTACTTATTATAATAAATTAAAGTGAAGTTAAAATTTACTAATTCTGATTTTTTTTTTAATTTTTGATTTTTAAGTCCGTTTAAATTCAGTCAATTTCTGGATAGGGTTAAACATACACAATCAAGTTTTACTACAAATACAAGAGTTTACTAAATCACTTACTTAATTGAACGTGTGGATGGCACTCATCACTTTTCTCAGGACAGTGATTTAGTTACCACTTATCATAGTTCCTGCTACTAGTACTACTACATGTAACCTAGCCATGAGTAAGAGCGTCGAATACCTACAGCTGAAGGAGACGAGATATAAAGCAAATCCATTGATGGGAAGCGTAAATGTATCTACAACAGGTGAAAGAACATCCAAAGTAGCTCGTTGTTCTGGAATTTTAAAACGAAATGTATGAAACAGTAACTTCGTTCACGACAGAACGAGTTTCGGTACAGCCGTTCCTTCATCATGTAGATATAAAAATCTGTCTTGCTGACAATTTTAAAATATTGAAATCGAAAATAATAATCTGTATATAATTATATGATGTAATGTTAAAAAAAGGTGTTTCGCATTATTTGGATTCGATAATAAAATAAGCTCTTTAGATGAGCTATGAATGAAGATACGAATATTTGCTTTTTAGTATCCGTTAGACTAATTAGCTTTTGTAATTAGATTTTTCTTAACAGCAGTAAACCATAGGCAAATGGCCAATTCAACCGCCAGATTTCCAGTATTTTTACGCCTCCTTTTGCAACATTGTGGAGGGACATTTCAAAGCCTCGTCAACCAGCAAATTCATTTCCAGATGGTCTCCCTGGTCCAATTTAGAATTATTTAGCAGCCTTGTTAATCACACAAGCCGGGCCGTCCCATCTCCCATCCAACAACCAGAGCATCTGGATGAAATACGAGCCGTATCGAAGAACGAGCGGGTGAGCTTTCCGATTCCTGACCGTAAATAAAACTAAGAAAGCTCGCCTTGTAATTGCGCACGATTAAAGCTCGAATTTTGCGCGAACCAAATTAGCAAAGTAGATTTATAGCCAGATTCTTAATACGGTTGACGCCCATCGCTTTGCAGCGGGGAACTGCAACAATACGATTGCAGCGGGATAATTCAGCGCGCGCAAACAACCTTACGAGGAGCACGTTGCTGCATTCAAGGGGAACATCATTGCGTTGGATTCTTCGTGTTTCGATTCTGTAGAGTATTACACCATAGATATAGGCTCTGTGTAGATTCTAAGACCGATGAAAAACTTTAGACAGAATTCAGAGCAAAACTCTCATCCAGAGAGTGACATTAAAAAAACATGAATGAAATTCTTTTTCATCATGACTAGCCCGATTTTTTCGATGTGTCCTAGTGTGCGAACTTTAATGCATTATGTATATCTATTACTTGTAATTTAGACTTGAGACTGAGTTTAAAGCTGTTTTCTAGCATCATAGCGCGCTTCGGGTGAAATATCTAAAACGTGACGTATTTTAAATTAACCACATAATAAAAGTTTATCTGGTTTCAAACACACGATCTCTGTATCCAGAGCCAAGAGGCTTACCGCTCTGCCTTGGTGGTCGTCAAAGTTAACTTGCAATTATATGTATTCGTATACACAAAGTTTTGCAGACGGCTTCAAAGCCGAAAAAGAAAAGCTATAGTGAGAAGATTTTCATAAAATATTTTTTTTTGTTCGACGAAATATATTACCAATAGTATATAATATGGCATTGGTGGAATCCCTTGTAATATATGGAATAACTACACGGAGACATTCAACAAAAACAAATATCGATTTAGTAAAAAAATTACAATGCTTCTTATTTTCTATCCGTGCTATATTGTGGCTTAAAATTTAGAGTCAGCATACACATTCATCTGAATATAAACAAAAGTAGTGGGACATGGCCTTAACACAAGACTAACTGCAAAATAGTAAATAAATATGGCCAGAGACCTCCCGAAAACTACCAAGTTAAATAAAAACTATAAATTCAGATGGAGACGTATGTTGAAATGTGAAAAAGATTTTTTGTAATAATCTTTTTTTCTATCTTTCCTCAGATTTTCCTTTTTAATTTTCCTTCCAGAAGGAATATTAAAAATGGAAGATTTAATACAGTTAGTTTATAGAAATAAGTGTCTTTATGAATGTAAAGCGAGCGAGCAATATGTCCGTGGGTGGATAAAACGAACCGAAAAAGAAAGCTGCTCCAAGACCATAAAAAAGTCTCATAAAATATCGGACCCAATAAATATGATTGGGTTCCACATCAACCATAAATTATTAACCGAGACCCGACAAATTAATGAAACATAGTTTTTACTCGTGTATTTCAGAATTTTGAGAGCACATCAGATTAAACAGTTAATTAGTTTTTGTTAAATACGTAATTAGCGTGGTTATAAAGATGGCGATTTTGTTGATAATAAACAGGCTGCTTTGTAATTAATATGTTGTAAAAGTTGGGTCAATGTCGGCCACTTTGACGGCGGCGGCACCCGTAATTGATTATACAAAATGTGGGAGTCCGTTTGAAGTTTTAAAATAAATTTCATTTAAATAATTGTATGTAATTTGTGTGGAAACTGTCAGTGATTTATTCCTTGATGCATAAAACACAGACCTACGTGAAACAACGACAGGTAAACCAATTCACGTCCCGTTCGTTGATTGGCATTTAAAACTTTCGAGGCATTGATTGGTGTTATTTATTCATTTACAGGCAATTAGTCCGTAATAGTCAATTCGTGTAATCATCTCGTTTCAGCGGTATTCAATTTCATATCTCCTTTCAAATGAACGCTTTGCAATTAATTCCGAATTCACAATCTCAAAAAGGATAAAAAGAAATGGCACTTTGAAAAGAAATCCTTTATTCTATTTGTGTTCCGAAATTGCTTAACACGTTGGCGGAGGATGCATTCAGTTCGGTGCAACGTTCTCATTTTGGTTCGGAGGTTTTTTTCGTGTTCTTTCCCCGTTGTTTTTTGCTTTGCACCGGGTGAGGATTTTGTTTCGGAGTTCAGAAGCAGACGGCGCGGTCTTTGTTTTTGAGAAATGCTGAATTAAATTATTTATGCCCTTGTTAAGAGATTTGCGCTGTTGCTCTAGCGCTCTCTCGTCTCACTGTTTTCTTTTGAAATGCGCATTTAATGAAATTCTTGGAAATGTGCAATAAGAATTTGGAGATAATACCAAAGATAAAGAAAATAAAGAGATAAAGAAAAACAAATCAATAACATAAAATACATTATTCAATCAGACATTCAGACATAAAATTATTGCATTCTAATCCCGGCTCAAAATGAATGGTAGGTACTAGAAAACTTAATTAAAAACATTACGATGTCATTAACACAAACATTTAATTAGCATCATACCAATTTTTCTCTCTGATGAATCATTATGAGGTCTAGAATTGATAGAGGATGGATGAACGTAGACTGAACACCGAATACACGATAACCCCTAGTTAAATGTGTTGTAAAAGCATTTCGACTTATAAATAAAGAGATTAAGAAAAAGTGTAAGAAAGTGACCGACAGAGAAAGCAGTGTCAGAAGAATATAGGAGGCCCGAGTTGATGGAAGAAGTAGGGAACATCTTAGAGAGCAATGACAAAATCCAATAATTAACAATTGGGAAGAGTCGCAAGAGAGTAGAAGGGATGTGTGGGAAGATGGGTAATAAATATGAATGAAGCAACGAATGTTCTAGTTGTGTCTTCCATTGTATCTGCCTATCTACACGGAGATATTGGGTCATCAATTTATTTAAGAAGATTTGGAATATACATATTTACAAATGCTAGATTTTTGAATATTGTAATCAAACTTAGCGATAAATGGGCGTTGGTCGTTAATGTTGGCAATATCGTATGAAGCAGTGAAGGAGCCAGGCGAGTGGTCACAATGTATGCTGAAAGTTGATAGCCCCATAAAGCCGGCAACAACTCACATGCAGAACTACAAGGGGAGCAGAATCGTGGCAGTTAATACTGGCGGCTGTTAATTTCAGTCCAGTAGGTAAATTGTACAGGTACACAAGGCAAGTATGGCCAGACCACCAGGATGCTATAATGTTTACCGTGAGTTGCCTAATTAAATATTTGCGAAGCCTTCAAAACCTAAACCGGTAGGTCCTACTCGAGGCGCATTTAACATTATGTGGCGTTGATAAAATCCCGTCGAGCCTTCTTTAAACATTGTCATAATTAGCCAAAAAAAAACAAACAAAAACAAGACAACATTTAAAAGACAATTTAATGTTTTTTGGGATAATTAATTTACATACAACGAACAAGTGTTAGGGCATTTTCACTAACCACGGATTTGTTAAAAATATGTGGAAGATTTAAAGTTTATACTCTGGTTCTGATTTAATTTTAAATTTATATTTTGATTAATAATTATTGCTTTTAAAACGAACTAAAACTGCACATTGCAAAACGGTTCTAACTGGCTATAACGTCATTATGATGTAGATAACGCCACTAGCTGGTAAGACGGTTGTGAC
The DNA here is from genome assembly GCA_022606495.2 of Halesus radiatus. Taxonomy (NCBI): domain Eukaryota; kingdom Metazoa; phylum Arthropoda; class Insecta; order Trichoptera; family Limnephilidae; genus Halesus; species Halesus radiatus. Next base: position 74,874 of record JAHDVE020004042.1, read on the forward strand.
CGACGTCAGTCGGTGTGAAGTCAACAACGCCATATTCACGAACAAAAAAGAACATATAGTTTTGACGGAAAATAAAAAAACGGAACATTTTAAATCGTTGTCGACATATTACTCGAAAACATAAAAATAAAATAAAAATGCCGTCGTTATCGTATTTTTTTTGTAATTTTTTTAACAATAAAAAAATGCGACAACATCCTGTTCTAATTATCGGGAGTCAGTAAGTATAGGGTGAATGCAGGAAACTCCATTAACGGAGGACTGAACGCGGTTGGCGCTAACAAAAAGTTGTCCAAAGAAGTGAAGCTATCAGTCCACAATGGAGGGCTGATACCAACCCTGATGTATGGCAGTGAGGCATGGAATTAGCAGAAGAAGGATGAAAGTAAACTGATTGCCGTAGAAATGAGATCTCTGAGACGAATGTGTAGTTAAACCATGTATGATCGTGTGAAAAATATTGAAATTCGTAAAGAATGCAAGGCTGATGTAAGCGTAATGAGTAAGATTAAGGAAGGGACGCTTAGATGGTTTGGGCATGTGGAGCGAAAGAACGAAGAAAGGAGTGTAAGAAGAACGTATGACGCGAATTTGAATGGAAGAAGAAGCCGGGGACGTCCGAGGAAGACATGGCACGATCAAGTGAATCAAATACTCGAGTCGGGCCATGTCAGAAGTCGGAATAATAGAAGAGAATGTATGCAATACGGTTTGTTCCAATGGTGGTCTCTCATAGAGCAATTCTTAGAGTGTCTTTCATTAATTGATATGGTTTTTACTAGTTTTTCACAGCTCATAGAATTTTGTTGACTTTTGGGTGTTAAGACGTGTCAACGTGTCGTGAGCCAACGCCTTGGGTAGCCTTGCAGTGTCCATCATCGAGCCGATACGTAGTGAATACACAGTTGTTGTACGAGTATGTTGTTCACGAATTACCCTTTAACGGCGGGTACCAAGAACTTTGGGAATTAATCAAGTAAAGTAAGTGTTTATTAATTTCAATCGCCTATGAAATCAGCTAGCTCGCTGGAACTTTATGTAATTGTCCGCTCTGTTTCCCCGATATTGACTTACACGTGCAATTACGGAAAGTAAACATAATGGAGCCAGAGCATTTGGGCGAGTATAACAGTTCGATGTAATAACCATTCACCGTGAATTTTATGGATTAATTAACAATTCAATAACATTGCGTCCATGTGACAATTTTAATATCAACGGATGAAGCCTCCCGCAGCGAGGAGGCTAAATAAATAACCTGTTATCACCGATGGATAATCAAAACGTGGCACCGAAATAAATGGATTTAAAAACTTACATGAACGCTTTACGTCAATATATGTTTTAGGTATAGCTGAAAATATTTATGAGATTTTATTTCCTTAAATTGATATAAAAAGTTTGTTTGGGCCGAACTCTGAACTAACTGTTACGTGTATCTAGGTATTTCGGTGGATTGTAATATGAAATGGGACGTACAAATTTCCAACCTCTGTAAGAGACTTCGAGCCATTGTAGGAAGACTCCACAAGGTAAAATTATATGTGCCTATAAAAACTATGAAACTAATTTATTTGTCTCTAGCAGAATCGACTATAAGGTATGGTATACCTTCCTGGGGACACTCCTGTAAGACCAACATAAAACATTTACAGTTGATTCAAAATGCCATGGTAAAATTGCTAGTAAGTAAAACAGTTTTTAAGCAAAGGCGAGACATTGATATCATGTACAAATCAATTTATGTATTACCTGTTCGTGGTCTTTTGTGGCATAAAATTCTATTCCAACATATATCTGAAAGTCCGTATAAGGCAGTGGTGGATCGTGTACACAATACACGTTTCACACAAAATATAGGAATGATAGTGCCAATATTTCAAAATAAATATGGTCAACGAACCCTTGAATACATTGTACCATTTATATTTAACAAATTGCCGTACGAATTTAAAAACAATTGTCCTATGATGAAATTCTCACTGATGTTAAAGTGTTGGCTTTTGGAAAGTAACCTTGTGTATTGATGGTAACAAATATGACGGTCTCCTTGGTTGTATAGCTCCTAGATATCTGGTGTACTTACTGTTACGGTGTTACTATTATATTTAAGTCTATCCTCATTGTAATCAACCTGTACTGCTGTTTTATGTATATATGTATATTTAAAAAAAAATTATTTCTTAATTTAATTAATACTTACAGATGCTTTGATATTTCTGATATTTACGTAATAGTTGTATTTTTGTAATATTAATATTTTTATAATGTTGATATTTTTAAAAGTATTGATGTTTTTATAATATTGATATTTTTATAATATTGGTACTTTTATAATTTTGTATGATATTGACATTTTTATAATATTATTTAAATCGGTGTTATAAAATTGGACTATAGTATGTCAATAACAAAACTGTAATGCTTTTACCATTATTTTTTCTCTTTAATTTTTTTTTCAACTTACGTACAGCACAAGATGCATGCGCCTAAACATAATAATTTTGCCCTATATTTGTATGATGATTGGAATTTATTGTTGTATTATATTATATTGTTGAAATAAACTCCTGCTGACAAGCTACTTGCAGTGGCTTAGCGGGTATAAGTTCCCACTGTATATAATTAATATTATACAATAAAAAAAAAAAAGAAACTAACTAACTAACCATCACGCCGTTTCTCCGCAGGGGTAGGCAGAGAGGACGGACCGCCAGAAAACTCGATCTTGGCATACACTTCTTGCTTCATTCACATTCATACAACGCCTCATACATTCTCTTCTGTTATTCCGACTTCTGACATGGCCTGACTCGAGTATTTGATTCACTTGATCATGCCATGTCTTCCTCGGGCTTCTCCGGCTTCTTCTTCCATTCAAATTCGCGTCATATATTTTCCTTACACTCCTCTCTTCGTTCATTCGCTCTACATGCCCAAACCATCTAAGCGTCCCTTTTTTAATCTTGCTCACTACGCTTACATCAGCCTTGCATTCTTTACGAATCTCAACATTTTCACACGATCATACATGGTTTTACCACACATTCGTCTCAGAGATCTCATTTCTACAGCATTCAGTCTACTTTCATCCTTCCTCTGCCAGTTCCATGCCTCACTGCCATACATCAGGGTTGGTATCAGCACTCCATTGTGACTGCTAGCTTCGCTTCCTTGGACAACTTTTTGTTTGCGCCAACCGCGTTCAGTCCTCCGTTAATGGAGTTTTCTGCATTCACCTTTCTTTCAATATCGCTATCAGTCTTTCCATCTCTCGTAAACATACTTCCCAAATACACAAACTCATCGACCTGCTCCAAGTATTCATCATTCACAACTAAATTGCACACTGTTTTCGTACCCTCTCTTTCAAACAGCGTGACTTTGGACTTATTTACATTCATCATTATCTCATTCTTCATACATACTTCGTTCACCCTTTACCCGCAGCCGAACTCTGATCGTATGAAATTTGAATATCACCTTTGACTGTTCGAATTTTCTACATATGCTAAAGCAATTTTTATCATCGTCAATACCATCATGAGTTATGGGGCTTTATAATATTTAATAAAAAGTTTTAAAAAATAAGCCAAAGCATTACATTAGAAAAAACCCACCGAAAAAATGGTTTCGAAGTAGGAGCAAAGTCTGAGTTAATTATTTATACTCATTCCCAGTCTTATTATTTAATCCATTAAATATTTTTCTACCATGTCGCTACATTTAAAAATATAAATACAACCCATTTTTAAGAAAATAAACAAATGAATAATACGCTATTCTCCAAATCCTTTAATTAAACATCTTGCCGAGTAATATTACTAAAAATATCCGCGAAAGTTACCTCGAATACTTTTATTATACTTTCAGCATTGTTAGATTAATGCAATGCCAGCATTTCCAAAGAAAGATTCTCGAAGCTCCATATATTTCTATCTAAAGAAAGCTTAGAGTACAACTGGAATTTTTAGATATCTTGTTATATGGGGGGATATTTTAATAATGCCTTTGGAGGCTTAAAAACGAAGGAATATAATCCAGGATGAAAACTCAACTATTCCTGAAAATAAAAAAAGAATATAATAAAATCCTCATTATTGAAGGCACACTTTATTATGTAAACAAGGTTTTCATTTTCAGATGGGTACTATTTAAGAAAAACGACATTAATAGCACGAGTGAGTTATTTTGGGGATAAAATTCCAGCGCAAAAAAAATCGAAAGATGGAAATACTCAAGATGAGAAAATAATTTCATATAAAATATTAAGTTTGTTTTGTTTGTTAGTATAATATTTGAAAATCACCCAAGTTAATGGAAAAGGAATTCGGGTGCGCCTCAGACAGAGGACACGATTTGATCAAGTGAATCGAATACTCGAGTCGGGTCATACCCGGTCGCCCCCAGAGGACACGATTTGATCAAGTGAATCGAATACTCGAGTCGGGTCATACCCGGTCGCCCCCAGAGGACACGATTTGATCAAGTGAATCGAATACTCGAGTCGGGTCATACCCGGTCGCCCCCAGAGGACACGATTTGATCAAGTGAATCGAATACTCGAGTCGGGTCACACCCGAGTGTCGGTATAAAGACGATGTTTAGTATGAATAAAGCAAGGCATGTGTGCCAAGACAGCATTGTGTGGCGTTCCATGTTCTCTGCTTACCACTGATATTATTTAATAGAACAACAATCATTTCAGTCTCAGCAAACAAACCAACACATCATGGTATTGCATCTAAGTAATATAAAGACTATTTTAGTGAGTATGTCACTTGTGTCAAAACACATCTGGCATATAAAGCTGTCGATAGGAGTCTAAATTCATAATGGCTTAACAGTGATTAAAGATCTGCTCTCGTGGTGGATGGACATAATATAATGCGCAGGAAAAATATGTAAAAATGTTCATTTTGGCCGTCTTTTAAAGAATGTCGATTTTTACAATTTAATTGTCCTAACCTAAAATAGACATAGCTTTTTTTCTGTGAAAATATAGCGAATAAACCTAGGCTGAGAATCGCACTTATAAGTAATAATATTTAACTAGTGTGTTGAGACTATTAAATCCAAGATGGTATTGAGATACTTAAGCAAAACTTTTCTAAAAATAAAACAATTTTCAAGTTTCCTATTTTAACGTAATAATAATAATAATAATTGGATGTTTTGTATAGCGCCATTTTTGTGAAAAATCACCTCAAGGGCGCTAAGTGATAAGCAAATTAAATACTAGAAGCGAGTCGAGAGGCAAGAGACAGAATAGAACGAAATCGAGTTGATCTTTAAGTGACAGGCAAGAACCTTCGTTAGTTAGGTAAGTATCTATTTGAGAATATGCGTGCCATTTTTTACTACTCGAAAACAGCCTCAAACCATGATAGAAATTCTGAATAATTCTCAAGAAACGCGTACAATCCTCATTAAAATCTTGTGTCTTGGAAGTTGTGTCATGTACACCCCGGGCAGTAGGCACGCTTTCTAGCACTACACTACGGTTTATCGACCAGTAGGGAAGTAATACAGCTCGGTTCCGCAGTACAGCACACATCTCATACAGAAAAAATGTCATCTCCACCCCGTTTCTTCCATTCACCCGCTGGCAGCCTAATCACACTTCATTATTTCATTTGAATAAAGCAGCTTTTGTTTGGGCCGCTCGCTCAGCGCCGCCGCCATTGTGCTAATTCCAGCCCGCTTTATTCCAAGGATTCCGCAAACTAATGATGCACTCCATTCCGCCGTTTACCATATTCCGTATTGTTTGTCCACTGTGCGTTTTCTCTGTGCTTATTAAATAAAAGCCTTTTATTTCGAGCTTTTTCTATTTCAATTTGTCCTCATGTCATTGGCTTTTGTCTCAACTGAGCATAAGATTATAGGGAATACAGGATAGGGGGATAAAACGTAATGTTTTCAAATCCAATTCTGTTTTTTCAACCTTTCCTACGAATTTAGCAAAACAAAAATTCTATCTAAAATACACAAAAAAAATTCTGATTGAAAAAATTGCTCATATAGAAGAAAAAAAAATCCGTACAAATAAGATCGGCTTTAAAGGGTTGTTGTACAGGGTTCGGGAGCATAAATTCCTTTTTTTAAATGTGCGACATTCAGTCGGTTGATGTCGTAGCGGAGCGCTAGTGGTCTCGTTCGAGAGGCGGAACTATAAAATTTTGTCCCGACATAGTTTAGTCGCCATCATGCATTGGAACACTGAGGAGCGTGCGTTTGCTGTATCGGATGTTTTGTGGTCGTAACCCAGCGCGCTTTCGGAATCCCTTTAATTTAGCCCCGTTGGCCCCTGTCCCGGACCGGAAATCAATTGTTATGGATCGCTACGTTCAGACAAACTGCAAGTACGACAAGACGAAGAACTGGAGTTCCTCATCCCATTAGATCAAGCACATTGAGGCAGTGAGAGCTTCAATGTTGCAATCACCGCGGCATTCTGCGCGCAAGTACAGTGAATTCAGACCGGTATGTAAACATGTTAGAGGATTTTTTTTCACACGGATAGATGAGTTGGACTTAGGGGACACTTGGTTCCAACAAGACGGTGCAACGACACACACTGCAAGAGCATCGATGGCTGTTTTGAGGGAATACTTCCCAGAGCGCCTCATCTCAATTAGGGACGATTTGGAGTGGCCGGCCCGCTCTCCCGATTTGTCCCCTTCTGATTTTTTTTCTATTGGATTTTTTGAAATCCCGTGTTTATGTGAACCGTCCAAGGACCCCACAAGATTTGAAAACCGACATCCAGGAAGTAATTGCCAGGATAACGCCTAATATGCTGGCAAGAGTCATGACAAACGCCATAAATCAGTTCTCAGTGTATGGAGAAAAGGGTACGTCACCTACCTGATTTGATCTTCTAAAACTAAGTAAAACAAAACTTTAGATATGTGCCTACATTATAAAAAACAAATAAAAAAATCTGATTCATACAATTGGTTTTATTAAGTTTTGAAAAAAGGAAGCTGTATGGAAGACTTGGTGATATAGAATTGCGTGGGAAACTGGAGAGAAGTAAATAATTGGGAACAATTAAGAGAAGCCAACATTTCCTTAAGATTGTTATTTTTTATAGTTAGACATAAATATTATACAATATATTATATAGTGTACAATTGTGTACCGTACGAACGGGGGTTGCTGGAGATTTTATTCCAGATTCGATTCCTGTATACAATATTAATAAACAAAAAAAAATTGTAATCCAACATTATTTTCCATTACCTCGTATCTAAACAGTAACTAAAAAATGTGGGCTGGCATGAAATTTTTAAGCCCATTTTTCAAATATTATGTTCGCATCGCTTCTGTTTGATACGTGTCAGTAACAAAAGTGGTTGAGTTATGACACTTATTGGAATATCGGTGGAATCCGGTATCTGCCGCAAAGCGCTGTGAGCAAATTCGTCTGAGTCCGACTATAAATACTCGTAATTTAGTTCGATGCTTCAGGAGCTCCCCCCTCTCAAGAGGATGATTTTTAGCACTTAATTGTTTGTTGGCGGGTCTACAAATGGAATATGAAACGAAATAAATTATTATTGTAAGTTTAAAGCTCTCGAGCTTCAAGAAACTTATAAAAATATAGCACATACGTTTCTTGAAGGACTTGATCTTTAAATCTACAAAAACAATTTATTCCATTTCATATTCCGTGTATACTTCACATCCGCCAATAAACAATTCATTTCAATATTTAAAAGCATCATGTGCTAAAAGTGTTTAGCGTTAAACACGTATATTTATAGTTATAATGTTGGATTTTTTTTTAACGTATGACCGTGAGTTACTGTCAAATGTAGAAATTCGTATGCATAGAAGTATAATGATCTCTTATTAGGTATGTCAAGAGACATGGCATGTACATATACTTATTATTGTAGAAAGCACTGACACTGATAAGAATCACAGTGCAAGAACCGCTTGTCACCAGTGTGTACCAGTTTCGTTCAAACCGAAGCTATATCAGAGCCAAACAATAATATACAGACAAAGTGACATACTTGTGTAGACGTACACAGAAGCATGAGACAGTTTTGCTAATGTTTATTTATTTTACTTATGTAGGGTACATTTGTATTTGCAAAACATAGTAGTTTATTATCATTTGAGGTTCATGCAAGTTGAAGTTGCCATTATGTTTGCCCGGTCGATATTATTTCCTAGCTAGACATATTGCCTTTACTAAGGCATTAAATATGTGGTGGGTATTAAAATATTGATTTGTAAGGTATTTTTATTATTTTTTTCATTTACTGTTATACCTCTTTTAGATGGGTTCCGCAATTGTATTAAAATAAGAAAATTAAGAAATAGAAACAGTAAATGAAAACAAAAATTATGTACTACAGAAAAAATACATTTTTTTATATGATGTGAATGCGAATGGTAGATTTGCATTTCTTGGAATAGATTTTGTTTTGCGTTAAAACAAATAAAAAAATAATTTTGTTGTTAAATTCGTAAAATGTTTATTACAATTTTCCTATTTGATTTCAATTGCTCACGAAAACATGATGAGTTAAAGATACACATAATATATAGGTAGGTAGGTAATGTTTTTTAAACCGATCTCAACATCTCGAAGTTTCTTCAAAACGTCATAGAAATTTGTCTGCTTTCATTGACAGAATTTTTGTTTTTCCAGTATTTTTTATTATCATTCTGAAATCGTCTGAGCAGGAAGCTCCCAACCCTTTGCTCGTTAAATCAAGAAATTGGATTCCCAGAGTACCAGAGTATTAATATCAATACGAGAAAAAAATATTTGTTGGTATTGACATTCAGAAGACTCGTAATAAGAATTAGAATTTATTATTCCCTTATCCCCAGTAAAATAATCGTTCTTTTTTATTATTGTATTCTAGAAATGATAAACGTCAATTAGGGCATCGGTTTTATGGAGGTATTTTAACAAGCCCTTTAAATGATTTAAGTTTTTCATTACAATTGTTCTGGAATGAATTTTCTTTTAGATGGAAATCAATTTTCCCGAATCGAAGGACTCTAAGATTAATATGGTTCTATAGCAATGTGACTTCTATACTCATAAAGTATTTTTGGCAACGCTGGTCTCTTCTTGACGTTCTCAAACATCACCTTTTACTGAGAAAAATCGAACATGACAATGGTTTAAAACGTCGCTTATCGACAACTCTCTGACCTTAGTATGCAGAACTATGTCAAGGTGAAGTACATCAGTAGTCGCCACCCATTATCACGGTATCTCAAGAGGGTACCTATTGAACTAATGTTTTATAGAACTTCATTAGGTCAATTAGGTACAAAGAATAATCCAAGCTCTATCTAGGTCTCCTAGGGTTAGACTGAGGTAACCTTTGGGTAATTATAACGATAGTATATGTATGGAAAAGAGACTTTTAAAAGTACGTTAATGGCACGAACAAAGAAATTCTCAGTTTAATAAACGCTAAGTGTATCATACACTAAAAAAGTGATTTTATAAATACGTACATGCCTTTCAGGAATGTTGACTGAATAATTGTTTGCTGAAAGGTTATCTTATATGAGCCATGGTCAAAACCCACTTACGGAAGATTAACATATTCGCCCTGTTTAATAGCCCAACCTTACATCCAATTAGCTTCTGGGTCACTAAAAGTAAATTTTCATTATATGTTATATTTTTATCACAAATCACGAGAGAAAACACAATAATTATTATGGAAAGTTCACAAAAAAACAGTGTACCAAAATATATAAAAGTAACAAGCACAAGCAACATTTGTGACAAAGCAATAATAACATTGACTCTATTGCGTTCGAAGAAAGTGCAAACATGGTAACATAAATTGATGCAACGTTTTGTAACACATTGTGAAAAAAATAAAATATTAAAACATTGATAATTGGATATATTAAATCGAAATTAAAGTTTTTTACTTCACTACCGCACAAGAGTCCCAACTGCCGCCAACCGTCTGGAGCCAGTGAGACGGTGGTATCCCCAATTGGAGCATGTTATACAGCTGAAGGTAGTGGGGAGGGGAAGAAGATAAAAGAGGAAGCTGGGGAAGTACTTAGATATTCAGATCTGGTCACCAAGCACGGCTAAGGTCATTTCAAATAATGTTTCGATTCTAAATGGCGGTCTTTCACCATGGCGATTCTGAACGTATCTACCCACCACCACTCTGGAAAGTACCGCACATATATTACATATTAATTTAAGGAAATAAATTGTGAAATAACTCTAATTACACAAATACAATGTACTTGTCACGCTGGGATTAGAACCCGCGACCTCTCGATTCGTAGCCGATGATTGTAACCATTCAACACGAAGGCCGTCAAACTATCAGTACAATGACAGTGACGATTAAAAACCGAAACGAAATTGACAATACGGTAATATTCAAGTATTACAAATCAATAAATCTGTATTTCAGAAATTCCGTGGACCATTATTTCAATTTTTATACTGACTTATCTATATATATATAAATCATTGTAAGTGTGTTTGTTTCTTTGTCCTCGATGTTCTCGAAAATCACTTGACCGGTTTCGCTGAAAATAGCACAGTTTGTTCTTATTAGTGCCGGGAAGGTTTATAAAGTAAAATGATTTTTTTGATTAAAAAACCTTTGTAACTTTTCTCCACTTATTTATTTTCGACCGGACCGGTTTCACCCTATCACGGGCTTCGTCAGACTGGTACAATGAATACTAAATCTATGGTATATATAGCATCGATGTTGGGAGTGAGTTCTCCTGTTTTCTAATACTGTTTTTATTTATGGCTTGAAATTTGTTTTATTGCTGACGGTACTATTTACTATTATGTTTTTAAAAACTACTTTTCGGGTGGGTTTATTACCCCCTGGAAGACGGATTACATTGTGTTTATTGACTGAATCTATGGGTTTTTAAAATTAAATAATGGCATTCGTGTCAGCTTTTATTTGAACAGATGGTTCTTTCTAGTTTAGTTATTTCACTGTGATTTCCGTCTTGTTTGCTAAGATGAATTTTATAGCAGTTTTGTCCAATAGTTACATGAACTACGGATAACCAGGTACATTTTGTTAGGTCTTTAAAATATTTTATTATGCTATAATAGGTACACATCAGGGTAATATCTTCTTAGAGTTCGCGTTGGTTATATTTGGTCCGGTCCGGTCGAAAATAAACCGGTCCGGTCGAAAATAAATAAGTGGAAAAAAGTTACAAAGGTTTTTTAATCAAAAAATTCATTTTAATTTGGAATTCCACCATGAATTGACAGTTTCAAAAATAGAAATAGTTTATAAAGTAGTTTGAATTAAATCCAATATGTAAAACTGTGGCTATAACGTTTTAAAATTAGTATGGAAAACATTGAACTCGCCATGTTTTATTTAGTTTAGCTCATAGATATTTCAAAATATAAAACACAAGTAGGTACCTACATAAGAACTCTATTATTTATATATGTTTTGAAAAAATAAACGTTTGGAATGAAATGAAATTTTCAAAGAGTTTCTGTGTTTAGAGATAGTTACTTTCGCTGTCAAATCAATTATGGCATCCTAATGACAAGCAAGAATTCAAAACATCACAACTTTATATAAACCCGAGCAAGGCCGGGTACACATCATCTAGTTCTATATAAAACTTGTTGAATATTTGAGAATCTCGTGGCATCCAAACTAGACATGGGTCTTTGTCCGTATTTTGGGGATCGACTGATCATAACGATTAATCGAATACTTATTATTTTTTGTTTTTATTAAATTTAGCTTTAAAGTATCTACATATTATATACTACTAGAGAACTAGCTGATGCGTACCCGGCTTTGCTCGGGTTTTTTTTTTTCGAATAAAATTGTGAAGTTGTGAATTTTTGATTATCGCGTGGGTGCAATAACTGATTTGACAGCAAAAGTAATGAATTGTGACGACTATTACTATCTCTATACAAGGAAACGTTCTTTTGAAATTTTTATTTCATTCCAAAAATTTATTTTTTCAAAATATATCTAAATGATAAAGTTCTTAAGTAGGTAGCTACTTGTGTTTTCCTCTTTGAAAATATTCTTCCCAAACAAACCTTCTTTTGAATATGTTATCTGTGGCTAACTAGAGTGGTAAATCTATCGGCTAACCTCAATATAACATGACGGGTTCAATGTTTTTCACACTAATTTTAAAACGTTATATGCACAGGTTTACATATTGGATTTCATTCAAACTACTCTATAAACCTTCCCGGCACTAACAAAAATAAACTGTGCCATTTTCAGCGAAACCGGTGCAGTAATTTTTGAGAAAATCGAAGACAGACAATCATTTTTACATATAGAGATAATGATTAACCACATATTTTTTGTACATATTTTGCGAATATATACTACCCCTTTGTTAAAAGCATTTGCTTGTGGAGAGAAGAGGAGTGCACATTACTGAGAGATTTTGAAAATACGTTTGTTGTACTGTAATAAGGTATTTTTAGGAACAATCACAAAAAATCGTTTTTAATATAATGAATATGTGAAAATAATTAGACAATCTAAAAATATCCACTTTTTTTTTCGTAGCCCATAATCCTGGCATGAAGGAGTACATCCGATTTCCCTTCACTTTTGGAACTTCTATAGTAACTATAAATGACGAACATTATTGTTTTTGCCCAAAGAATTTCATATTATAGATAAACAAAGAAATTTTATTTTAATGTGAATATTATTCAATGGCTGCTCGAATCCATCCAATTTGCGTCGCAGTACTTTTACAAAAGTTGGTAGTTCAGATCTTCTAGGAGTGCAACCTCTGAGTACGCTAGGGGTAAGTACGATGTAGCACTAGAATATTCTCATATCGGTAAATTATAATGTTTAAGTTGGAGGTCAAGCTGGCAAATTACTTAAATCCATATGAAATGAGTTGATGAACTGAGATTAGATTTTGGCCCTCCAAAATAACCAATTATAACCGAGGGTTCGAATCCCAGCTGCAACCGTTATCATTTTATTTTCTGTGTCTTTTCGGTTTTGGGGTTTGGATTATGTTCGAGTTGTTAATATTATCTTCAATGATTAAAGATTATAACTGTCAACAAAATCCGTACCACGGCTTAGCTTTAGCCATAGAGAAGAACCAATTGCTCGAATCATCTGTGCAAAAATATTAGTAGAAAAGTGATCAATTATTCTTGTTTACTTTAATTTGATTGTGTTAACGACTGATTTCAAATTCGTCTCTAAAAGATTTAAATATTTAGAGTGACATTAAATATGTTTTGCAGAGATAGCCCGTTATCGTTAATGAACTTTTAAAGAAATCATGCTCCAAACACGTCCATTCCCAAGGAAATCACTTTATTCTTAAATACTCAGAATCGAGGTATTTTTTCTTTTATAGATATTTATTGCAGGACCATGTTAAAGGAAACAAAAATACCCGATGCAAGCCATCTATCAAAACTAACAGGGGCGGTACGTTGTATTGTAAAAGCAAACGTTAAAACTAAAACACGAATCGTCGAACTGCGGGGGTGGGCAAACAGCCCCCGCGCCCCTGGAAACTAATTAAACTTCGCTATTCCAGCGATGCTGCTAAAAATACACAACCCGTGAGCTCGCCCGCCATACGAGCCATTGCATTCAGGTGAAGAAGGGCGTGCATGTCAAAAGTTTTACTCGAACACGGAGACAACAAGATATCACAAAAGACGTAGCCAGAACCCAGTAGCCAGAACCCAGTAGCCAGTACCCAGTAGCCAGTA
>JAHDVE020004043.1:0-53223 GCA_022606495.2 Halesus radiatus
GGTATGAAAGCAGGTTTCAGTCGGTCTATGGAGACACGTTTAGGCTTTCCTTTTATGCTGATGACGACTGTCTTCTCATCGCGTTCTTCTACCTTGTAGGGGCCTTCATAAGGGTTTTGAAGGGGTTTTCTTCCACCGTCTGTTCTGAGAAAGACGTGGGTAGTTTGAGCTAAGTCTTTATGCACAAAGCACTTTCTTGATCCATGAGCGCTGGCAGGTGTTGGCTTGATATTTTCAAATTTTCTCTGCAATCGATCGATGTAGGTATCAGGTTCTTCTCTAGGCGTTTCGATGAAGAAATCGCTAGGTAATCTTAATGTTCCACCGTACGTGAGTTCAGCAGGGGAACATTTTAGGTCTTCACGAACTGTGGATCTCAATCCGAGTAGAATTAGTGGGAGATTTTCCAACCAGTTCGGCTCGCCACTTGCCATAAGAGAGGTTTTCAGAGTACGATGCCATCTCTCTATTAAGCCATTGGCCTGTGGGTGGTAAGCGGTGGATCTTGTATGTTTGATGCCAAATTTATCTGTTAGCTTCTTAAATAAGAAGCTCTCGAACTGACGTCCCTGGTCTGTAGTAATTGTCTCCGGGGTACCGTGACGAGTTATCCAGTGGTTCATCAGTGCGGTTGCTACTGTTTCAGCAGACATGTCCTTTAATGGTACAGCTTCAGGCCAGCGGGTGAATCTGTCGATCATCGTCAACAGGTATTGATAACCGTTGCATGCTGTAAGAGGGCCAACTAAATCAATATGAAGATTGCGGAAGCGGTCTTCTGGTAAAACGTATGTCGATAGTGGAGCTGCTGTATGTTGTGTGACTTTCGCTTTCTGGCAAGGGATACATTGTTTTACGAAGTTTTTTATATCTTTCGCCATGTTGGGCCAAACAAACCTCAATTTTATTGTCTTCGTTGTCCCTAGAATGCCTGGGTGACAGACATTGTGAATACTTCTAATTACCTCTGTTCGCATGGAAGCTGGAACAAAAGGTCTGACATGGCCAGTTGATATGTCACACCATAGTGATCTGTCAGTGCCGGGAATCACCATTTGACGCAGGGAGAGGCCGGTGTCATCTTTTGCCTTAATACATTCGTCGTTTTGACACTGCGCTTCTGCTATCTTCCCATAGTCAATTGTAGTAGGACAGTTTATCTCTTCAATGCGAGATAGGGTGTCAGCTACTATATTTTGGAGTCCAGAGATGTGCCTAATATCAGTTGAAAACTGTGCAATGTAATCCAACTGTCTTTCTTGACGTGGAGAGCTAGAGGCTCGTTTCTTGCTAAAGGCAAAGGTGATTGGCTTGTGGTCCGTGTACAATATAAAATTACGTCCTTCAACGTTGTTGCGAAAGTACTTCACGGCTTCATATACACCTGTTAGTTCGCGGTCGAATGTACTGTAATTCCGCTGAGCTGGTGTGAATTTTTTAGAAAAAAATCCAAGTGGTTCCCATGTGTCGCCGTTGGACTGTTGTAAAGACGCTCCAATTGCTATGTCACTAGCGTCTACCATTATAGCGATCTTCGCATTGGACTTCGGGTGAGCTAGCAGCGCAGCATTAGCTAGGTGATTTTTACAGTCTTTGAAAGCCTTCGTTAATTCGACGTTCCATGTAAGTGTTCTCTTATCGTTTTTCTTGTATCCAGCGATGCAATCGAACAACTTAGCTTGAGTTTCGATAGCTTTAGGTAGGAACTTTCGGTAGTAGTTTAACATACCTAAAAAGCGACGTAGACCTTTCGCAGTTTTAGGTCGCGGAAATTCTGTTATAGCTTTAACTTTTTCTTTGATGGGAGTCATGCCTGTTTGATTAATAGTATGCCCCAGAAAGTTCACAGTAGTTTCACCAAATTTACATTTTTGAATGTTCATAACTAGTCCGTTGTCAGCTAGACGTTTTAACAATGTGTTTAAATGCCTCTGGTGTTCTTCTTCATTTGCTGAAGCGATCAATATGTCATCCAGGTACACAAAGCAAAAATCTAGATCTCTGGTGATAGCGTGCATAAAACGCTGGAAACTTTGTGCCGCGTTGGATAAACCAAATTGCATAGACGTAAATTCATATAATCCAAACGGTGTGATGATGGCCGTTTTTGGGATATCTTCTGGTTCTACGGGTATCTGGTGGTACGCCCGCGCTAAGTCTATAGTTGAAAAAATCTTTGCCTTAGACAGTTTGTGGGCAAAGTCGTGGAGCTGGGGAATTGGATATTTGTCCGGTATTGTTTTCGCGTTTAGGCGTCTATAGTCCCCACAAGGGCGCCATTCTCCATTGGGTTTCTTCACCATGTGCAATGGACTGGCCCGGTTGCTCTTGGAAGGTCTGCATATACCTTGTTCCATTAAAAATTTAAATTCACGTTTGGCTGCTTCTAGTAGGGCTGGTGCCAACCTGCGTGCACGTTCAGTCACAGGAGGGCCTCTGGTTTCGATAAAATGAGTCACCGTATGTTTCTTGGTTTCGGTAGTATTCATGTTCGGGCGCGTCAGACTTGGATACTTGTTAAGAATATCCCGGTACTTTGAAGTATTTGAAATCGTTGAGATTCCCGTGGATATTCCTTTGTACGTCGTGCCGTTGATGTATAATCCGGTGGACTGGTCTGATATTACAGCCTTTTTTAGATTAACTGTAAGATTGAAGTTGTGCAGGAAATCGGCTCCGAGTACCGGGTTACCATAAGAAAAAAATAAACTTTGTGGCTAATAAATTGCTTGCATATTACACCATATAACCATCACTTTATTGATATATTAATATCAACATGTTCCGAAATCGAAGCTTTCCTCATCAGGACATACAGAACACTTAAAAATAATAATGTAAGTAAAGACAAATGATAAATATAGAACACAATAATATAAGAATTGACAAATTATAAACATAAACGAAAATTGACTAATGTAGGTAAGTAATTAATCAAAAATGTTAATAAAAAATATTATAAAACATTGAGTAAGAAATTAATATTAGAAATTAAAAAAGAAATTATTTTTATTAATAATATCAATACGAAAATAAATTCAAGAGATAGCTATTTATGAATTATATTTGATTATTAATTATATTTAATTGAATATTAACACTTTTTTTCTAATTTCTAATTTGTCTAATTATAAACCGGTTATATTTGTATGTATTTTTTTTAAACCTTTATTAAAGGGAACGGCTGCGCGGCCTGTTTCTTTCAAAACTTAATTTTGGATTTGAGGCCAAAATAGTCACGTAAAGATAATGATTTTTTTTTCATCAAAAAGTATAGTAAATACATAGTACAGATTAGAATTAATTTTTTTGTTTGTTTAACATTGTGAAATATAGGTCATTAAAGGATTTGATTTTTGGCGATTTTAGAGGCACCTTTAACAATTATTTGGGGGCTAACGGTGATGTAAAAAATAGTTTTAACGTCTGCTTTGAAAATATGATGAAATATAAAATAAAACAAATATTAAAATAAGCATTACGGTGAACTTTAAATTAAATTATAAAATTAAAATGTAAATGACCAATTTACGTTGAAACACAAATTTTCCGTTCAAATTTAATATATCGACACGAAAAAACTAATTTTTTTTTGTTATATGTTTTATTTTTATATGTGTAATCATATTTACTTATCAAATACGATATATATATATATTTAAATACAATAAACACGCAAATAATTTTCTTTTTTCATGACATATACTTCATAATTTAAAACAAAAATAAAAAAAATACTTCTCATCCGTACTAGATATTTACCAAACCTTTAATTAAAAAAAAATATATCATTCAGTTTGGATGGGTATTTTGGCCTCAAATCCAAAATTAAGTTATGTATGAAACAGGTAGTGCAGCCGTTCCTGGTAATGTTTTTTTTATTTATAATGACCCCACAAAGTGAATACCAATCTTTTGAAGTAATTGCTTAATTTTTATTTTTTTCATTTAAAGTAAGATGGCAGTTAACAATGTTATTATTAAGTTCCGGAAGTGTTGTAGTTTTTTTTTTTATTATTACTGTTACAGCTATTTCGACGTTCAAATACATTTTAAAGAAAAGACATAGGAAACCAGGATAGGTAGAGAGGACGGACTTTCAAACATCTTAATCATTGTATTGAACGTAACGGCGCATCTCATCATATGGCTAAGATGACGCTACTTTACGCCGTATTTACGTGCCATCCCTTCCACGTCGCTCGCTTGACTGACAGAGGCGGGGTACGATGCGCTGTACTTACGTCATATCCCCTCTCCGCCATCCAATCTACAAGACCGAACGGGATTGGTCAAACCCGTCGAATGTACGAGGCGGTTTGCAAAAGGCCCCGGTAAAAATATCTACTCCCCAAAATTTAAATTCAGTTTACGAGAGTCCCGTTATATTCATAACAAACAAACGTATATATATTGAACGGTGGGATTCTTGTCAACATTGGTATTTATAAATTAGGTATAAAAATGTTAACATTAAGTAGTTGTAAGAATTCTCTCGTACATTGTCAAGGTTGGAACTCTCAAAATAAACTTATATATCCGATTATGAGCTTAATAAAAATGGTGAGAAAAGGGGAGTTAAATGAACGGAATCGGTCGAGAGAGTTCTATTACTTGCATAATTTTATATATTTGTAAATTAAACACATATAAACTCAAAACGCTATACAAAATGATACCTCGATAACACTGGGCGGATCGAGCGTTCATCCACAAACAAAGCGCACTGTTCTATCGCGTCTTATAAATACTCCGCAATATACAAACGCCGGTCACTCTCACCCAGTCATCGAACTCAAACTTGCAACAACTCGACCGCTCCGCTCAACTCACCTCTGCTTCTCACCTGGACATCTCTAAACTGCCTTTGACTCTGCTATTCCTTCACACTACGCCTCTTCTACACTTTGGATAATTCTGGAACGAGTCTACATACTTAGCAGCCTGCCGACTGGAAGACTCACCCCTATTTACAGTCAATATAGACGACAAGTGGTCCGATATAATCATGGCATACACTTTACGCTTCATTCACATTCTTACGTCGACTCATACATGTATGTATTTAGATCTTCGTGGAAGAGACTTCTAGTACGTATCTAGATCTTCGTGGAAGACATTTCTAGTACGTACGAGTATTTAGATCTTCGTGGAAGACACTATTAGAATGTATTTATATCTACATGGAAGACATTTCTAGTGTGCATTTTTTCTATGGTTTCGCTGAACTTACTAGAGAGGTACCTACTTTTTCTTTTTTTTAATGTGAGTACCACACTTTGTTATCCCCAAATCGGTATATTGTGAAACTAAATGGAGTGGGGAAGAGAAAGAGATAGGAAAGAGGAATGTGGAGAAGTACCTGGATATTTAGTTCTCATCACCAAGCAGTGGTATTTCACCAGGGCGGTACTTGATATCTGCAATTCTTTTATTTTATTTTATTTTATACGTAAATTGTAGGAGAGAGGAAACACAAAGGCCGGCAAATCGTTCCAAAGTCGTACTGCTGAACTCAAGAATAAGTCGTAGAAACGAACCGAACTCGTGTGACAAATAACAACCGTGTATATATGTTGGGCGCGCGTTTGGCATATTTCCAATATTTTATGTAGCGGATTACAACTCATGACGCCTGCAGATATAAGTATATCGACTTTGTAGTAAAAGTATACAGACGCATATCCTCTCTACACACTTAATTTACAAATGAGGAAGTACAGCAGAAATAATTCTTTAGGAGGTTAACTAGCCAAGGAATTAACTGTCAGAGGGATCAATTGTCCGGGGGATCAACTGTCCGGGGGATAACTTTCAGGAAGACAATTGTTGGGGGATCAATTGTGACGGAAACCGCTTTAATACATTGCTTTCTTTTCATTTTGTAAAATGAAATAATGTATTGTAGCATGTTTTAAGTCTGTTTTATTTAACCACTGAAGAGAAAAACCAATAGAAATGTGTTATGGGCGTGTCCGATATAAGCTCATATTTTCCTTACTTCTAGTGAAATTGAAAAAATTCCCAATACGGTCAAAAGGTGGACTAATATCATTCGAATAGATTGCCTACACCAACTTTAACATATATCCTGAAGAATTAAGACATGCGTACCCTTTAAATAAAACTCGAAATGATATTCTGATATCCTGTTTTTAAAAATGGTATTTGTAAAAGAATTTATAATAAATACCAACTCCGTTCTGATTTATTTATTTAAGTTTTTAATCTAACAGGACTGGGTGGATAGTGCAAACCCAATCTGCAATATTACATAAGATGTATGAAATGTATTACCTTCAATAGAATGCATGCAATAAAATAAGGTAAAATTAGAATACAGATTACAAATGGTAATCAAATAAAAATTAAAACTTTAAATTAAAGAAAAAATGAAAAAACATAACAGTTAACCACATAAAATAAATTAAATTAAGAAATCGTCTTTCAAGATGCTAGTCGCATCATCTGTATCCAT
Organism: Halesus radiatus; assembly: GCA_022606495.2. NCBI lineage: Eukaryota > Metazoa > Arthropoda > Insecta > Trichoptera > Limnephilidae > Halesus > Halesus radiatus. Next base: position 6,479 of record JAHDVE020004043.1, read on the forward strand.
CGCTCATTGAGTGGAGAGCAGAGCCGCTCGGATGCAGCCGCGACAATGGCGTTGGTTGACTTTCGTGTCCTGCCCCAGAAGCTTGATAGTCGATGGCGAAGTAAGGCGGGGAATGAGTAGACCCTCCCTTGAGGCGCTGCAGAAACTTGGAAGTTACAGAAGTTGCCTGTATGTGTTGTTGTAGTATACCCTCAGATTGTCTCATTGCACTGCTGAGTATTGTATTCACATCTCTGATGTGTATAGGGATGCAGTGCAGGATGTTTTAAAAAGCAGTTTCCTGACATTGTCCTACAGTGGTAGAACCGCCTTGAGAGCATCCCGGCGCGTATATCAATGGCTCAATGTCTCGTTCCATATCTTCAATTTCGTTCATGTCTTCTGTAAGGATATGTCACAGGTATTTGACCAAACAGTATATTTCCTTTTAGCCAAATTGGTGAGATGTTTAGTGGCTCCTTCTCTTGTGTTTAAATATAATGATTTAAATAGCCTTTAATTTGATATATGTGTATTAATAAAGTGGTGAATACAAAGTATATTATTTAATGTATTTATGAATAATGACGCCGCAAAGTGAATACCGATCGTTTGAAGAAATTATAAATTTCCAGTTATTTATTTATTTTAATATCTTCTTATTCATATTTGCTTTAAAAAAATTGTAAAACCAAATTTTATGTACCAATAATTAACAGTCCCATGATGAGTTTGATTGATAGCTCATGGAAGTGCAACTTCGTTGTCTGACGTAATTGAAATAATAAAATAAAAAGTATTAATAATATCGGAATGATAAAAAGAGATATCGTTCTGTAGATAGTGAATTTGTGTACATCTTATGTATTTCACAAAAGTAAAAACATCAGCATTTTGTTTGACTTCAAACGACGATTTTTTCTGAGCAGCGGAAAATGAAGTTTGAGATACACTGGACTAAATGAAGAAAACAAGTTTCTTTTTTAAATTGCCTTTTATTAAAATGGTTTTCATAACCGAAATACTGTGCAATAACCAAAATTCGGTCTGCCATTCATTGTATTAGGTTATTCAGTTAAACTGCTCCGAAGACAGACGGGGTTTGCCATAAAGGTTAGATAATACAATTTCGGAAAAGGGCGTCGTTACAATTTTATACCTAATAACAGATAGGTAGAGGCCACCCATCACTGTATCCATTTTCATTTTGCAAACTTACGAAAATCGACACCTGTTTCAAGTTAACAAAGCTACATTGAAAACTAGGTGGGTCCTGCGGTAGTAACGATGGACCCACTGATATTTTATTTTGCTGTTCTTTTGATTTGATGGCGATTATTCAAAAGAACACGTATGATGCTATAAAAATAAAAAAACATTTATCGAAATTCACAGAACTTCCCCCAGTGAGAAATAATCATCAATTATAACGTATTTTGAAAACACATAGAGGTTCAGAAATTTTTTCTCCATTTTTTCCAATCTTCTCAACACAAAAAATACTTATGTTTTAAAAAAATGATTATTAGCGACTATATAAATAAAGATGTGAAATATAAAATAAGATATATAAAGCAAGTATAAAAATATTTACACAATATAGTTGAATTTAAAAAAAGGTATATATGTTTTTTTATGTCACTTTGGTTAGATCTATTATCATAAACACGTGGTGTAATGGGGGTTACATTTTTCTGAAAAAAAATTTGCAGTCATTTTTGGCGTATATTTGTAGTAACTTTTGAAGATTTCTGTCGAAGGCCTTCTTATGGGTACTTTAAGGATGGTTTTTATTATTCCTTTTTTAATATATATAGTTTCTTTATGTACTTATATATCGCAGATTCCTATCCTATAATTCCATATTCAATTCTAGATTGACATAATTCTCAGTAGACTTTTTCATTTCCTTTCCGTTTGCCACATTTCTTAGATTTTTTGGAAAAATTTAGAAGACTTGTGAGCTTTTGGTTATGGGTAAGACTTACATTGGTTGCAGTGGGTAAGTGTACTTTGTCAATTGGGAACACTTAAAGTATAGGGCTTTTATTTAAATTCATTTTATTATTATTAAGTCTACTATTAGTGTTTTTGCCTTTCTTTATCTCTATTGTTTTTAAATTATCTATTCTTAGACCTATTCCATTTTTTTGGAGTAACTAACGCCTGTGTTATTATAGAAAATGTGGTTTGTTTCTTAGAGATAGATGGTTTGCAAATCCCGAAAACCCATAATTATAAAAATATTTGACGTGCTCTTTTACACGGATATATGAAAATATATTAAAGTAAGTAAGAAAATATATTTTTAATGACAAAACTATTTGTCTCAATACATTCCGAACTTATGAGTATCAAACCATTCTCTATGCGGTAAAGCCAATCTCATACGTGCTTTATCTTCGGTTCGGAAAAGGGGAAAGGGCCGGGAAGCACACAGCGATTATGGGCGAAATTGGGCCATAAATTAAGGCCGGCTCTTGTTAGGGCCAGACCACAAACTATTGTGGTTCGGGGCCTGCGTGGGCCCAGGACCTTGGAAAGTCTGGGAGACCTAGGAAGGCTGAGATAGGCTTTGAAATGTATCTATCCCCTTAACACTTCGAGGAAAGGTATTATTTTCATTTAGAAGTTAACATTAGATGCCTTTGGTGGTAGAACTGTAAGATTTGTGAATTTTGGAGATATTAAGAGCCTTATAATTTTTCATACTATTTAAAAAATACCGAACCAATATATTTCAGATTTTATGCAGTCTGACATTTATAATAAAAATAATATTTTGATTATTTGTGTAGCGCTGTTTTTGTGAAAAATCACCTCAATGGGGCTGTACAAACACAATTTTTTTCCAATCTTATACTATTTATCACTAACTATGGACAATCTACTATTACTTCTTATAGCTAACTAATTGCATTCACCTGTTCATCTATGCAATACCAAACTCTACGTACAATGCATTTGACCCATGAACATGATGCCACGTTGAAATATACAGGTTATTAATTTTATGTACAGACAGATAATATTATACAGGACAATACTTACCAGTCAGGTCACTTGAGATTAACACTGCCTATTAGCGAAATTCATATACGGCTCTATGCGCAGAGGATATAATATTGCAAAACATATATAGTAAATATTATTTAAGGCCATCCACCGGCTAAAATTCCAACGAAATTACGTGCTCCTTATTCAGGTGGCGACATGGTTAATATTCCCGCTTAACATCGGTCGCATGTTTTGATTTAGCAAAAGAACCAAAACCAAAATGCGTGTTTTATTCTATTCTGTAAAGCTCAGACATATTATTAAAATGTTTTATGTTCATATTCTAAAAAACTTAATTTACCACAATGGACAATACGACAATATCGGATAAGGGGTTCGTAAGTAGGAGAGTTTGCGCTTTAAACATTTTTTTAATGTCTGATACTTTATTATTTTCTTAGGCTTATAAAAGGACGTACCAAAAAAATGCCCCGTTAAACGAAAGGCCTAGGTGTGTTCTACGTGCAGTATTTAATGAAATTATCTATTATATTTCTAGGCCATCAAATTGTCAAACCGAAAACAGATGACTTGCCATTGCATCGCCTTAATCCTGGTATTTATGTTGATATGGGGCTTTCCCCCCAACCTAGGGCGGCGATGTAATAGTACAGAGACAGGTTAACTCACCTCGAGGCCAGACGCGAGGGTCGATCTCAGGGTTCCACCAGGGTAACTCAGTTGGTAAGGGCATCACAGCTCTTGTCTCAAAGTCGCAGATCGGCGCAACCTCAAATCGGACTCAATGGAAAAGGTATTTAACTACCAATGAAAAGATGTGTGCTTTTTAGACAGCGTTTATTTTACAGGAAAAAAATTACAGGTAATATATACGGGGTTCAAAACAAGGGGGCAGTACCTAACCTAACCTGAGTCTCGATAATCTCTCTCTCTGGTTAATCTCAAATAGGGCATATTATTCAAAGGGCACAGTTACTACAGCACAGAAAGGAGGGTTGAACATACTGCTTACATGAGTTGGTCAGCGACTGGTGTCACGTTCCTTCAGCATGAAAAGTGTGATTTCGAGGGGCTCTGGATCTCACACGTTCAACATCTGGCAGGACACAGCGATTTAATGCACTGGTCACTGGCTTTAGTATTTAGGCTTATGAAAACAAGTTTACAATGTACTGATGCAATGGCAGCAAGATGACGCCAGAAACTACGTAATGTGGCCGCGCGCCCGAAGGGCACGCCGTATCCACCTCACTGTTCGGCTGCCGGAATCTGAGTGTGTCTAAGATGGCGTATCGCTTTCGTACTGGCGGTCCCTCGTGCATCAAGTCACGTAGGCCGCTTAGCGAAGTGGCGCCGTTGTATTAAACGCCAGGATCACTCCTAGCGTGTGTTCGAGAAAGTTCAAGAAACTACCTTTTACCGCTAGATTCTTCTATTAAATTGTAGCTAATCTTGTTACATAAAAATGTTCTTGATCGATTTTAAGAAAGGAAAAGTACATTTAAAATGTAAAAGTAGACTAAATATGAGGGCGTTACGATTGTTTAAAGGGTTTAAAATGACACAGCAACACAAAGATAGCTCATAGGAAAATCAAAATAACTTATTGTATAAGTGCACATTATTTACTTTAATCAAACGGTGGTCTTCAGAAATTAGTTGTACTTTCCGAAAGGCGATGATTCTACATTATACTCTTTTTTAATTCAACACTTTGCAAGGAAGATAATTTCATGGAAAGCCTTTTTTTGTGTTCCTGTAATTCTGTATACAGAAATAACATTGTATTATATGTTAAGTAAATAATAAAAAAAATATATATATATATATAACAAAACCATATTCAAAGATAGAAAAAAAGTTTTTTTTTGTGATGATTTGCCTTATTCGTTTAAAATGAACTGTCGAATATGTGAGCACATTTAAATGTCAAGAACACGCATTTGAAATAAATAGTCAGTAGCTTGGTGTTGCTATAGTAACGAAATTTTGTAGTTCCTAAATAATAAATATCTAAAATTAAACGTCAATATATGGAAGTCACACTAACCAGAAATATTTTCAGAATAAAATAATCATTTCTGTATCAGTATTTATTTTTTTTTTAATCGAAAATAAGTGAATTTATGTAGCGATTTCGACATGTTGGCTAGGTTCTATTTTATGACTATTCAAGCTTGTAAAAACCACAAAGAAAGAAATATTAAGAACTTAAAATATTACTATAAGATATCAGAATATCACGTTAAACGTACGAAATTCACTTTATTTATTACATTAAATTGTCTGGCATCTGCAAATTATTGTCATTACATCATGAAATATCTTCAAAACTTCTGGTAAAACACTAAAGAGATCAACATATGAAAAGTGTTATCGGCGTATCAGTGTGACTGAAGTAGCCTCGATTTTTCCTTATTCTGTTAAAATGGATGGAATATATTTTTATTCATTCTCAAACAAATAATCATCTTCATTCATTTTGGCCGGCTTTGAGTATATGTGAGGGATGATCTATTTAAGGAGTATTTTTGTGACATCAGGTCTCTTTCATATCGGTATAAATCGCGCTTCCGAAGATTTTCCGTTCAGTGTAGTATAATATTAAATCATTAGGACAGTATCCGACACCAACTAATTTATACAATTGTTTGCCAAAGGATGTTGTTAATTTAAGGATATTTAGACCGGCCTGAGAAAGGTTGATGGATCATAAAGGATACAATCTGAACTGTTGGCTCCTCAAGTGGATTTATTGTAGAACTAATTAAACATATCTATGTATTTATTTAATATAAATGGAATATGTATACAGTAATTGCATGCCACATTTAACTACAAGCAAAATAATATTGCACAAATAATTTTAAAAACTAACTAATAATAAGCATATAAAGAATATTTTTTCATGACGGATATAAAAGTAAAAGATTTGCGTGCATATAAAACATAGAGTAAACTAAAGTTAAATTAATATTGATTGAAAAGATATGATACACCTTCTTGTTCTTACCTTCCGTGCAGTTAAATATATCCGTTACATCTGCGTATCTATTACTAACTTCGTATAATCTAGGCACAAGCGAGTGTTTGTAATGCTTAGTCCTGGTGTTGTTACATTTAAACAGGATTTTGGAACGAGTTGCTCTTATAGGTATATGAAATTGAATGAGGTTAATTAAGTCAGGGCTGTCTACGAGACCATTTACAATTTTGAACATAAATATCAATTCGGAAATAATTCATCGATCTGAGAGTTTTAGTAAATTTAATTCTTTCACCAAGTAATTATAACTAATGCTTTCAATGGAAATACTGAGTTTATAATTAATGTGTCATAGAAATTAATGTTGAATTTTTATGTCGGGTACTTAATACAATAGAAAAAAAAACAGATTTTCATAATAAGCAAACACTTTGTGGTCTAATTTTATTCTTGCACCTAATTTTGTATTTCACTTGTTTATTTATATAATCGCTAATTAAAAAAATGTACACCGGAGCGGAGGGGATCAACGCTGCTAGCTCTTTCGAACAGGCTCCATTGAAATATATGTAGAAAAGACTCAGCATACATACATACATTGCATCTGTGCATTAGAGGTGGCAATCGGTCTGTTAACAACGGATTGTCAATCAAACGAACCGACCTCCTTTGCACAGAATAAAGCACTTGCTACGAATCCGGAGGTCGCCGGTTCAAATCACAATTTATCATAGTTATTTTACAATTTGTTGGTTTAAAATAATATACTATGGTATCCCCAATTGGTGAATGTTGTTGACGGCCCCCGTGGTCCAGGGGTGAGGCTTTCGAGTACGAATCTGGAGATCGCGGTCTCAAATTCTGGCATACGTTAGTAAATTAGATTTAATTAATTTGTATAAAATAATTTATTCAGTATATTAGCGGCACGTTCCAGAGTGGTAGTGTTGTCAGTATCGCCCTGGTGAAAGACCACCATTTAGAATAGAAAAGGTGCTTGAAATGGATTTAGCCGTATTTGGTGACCAGGTCTGAATATCCAGGTACTTCCCCATCTTCCTCCTCCCCTTCTCTTTCCCCAAATCAGCACTTTCAGCCTCACAACAATTGGGGACCTCCAGATGGTTGTGACTCTTATGTAGTATCACATAAAAAAGCAGGTTAATTAAGTATTTGAGAGATTCAGCCCAGAGGAGAATGTAATTCAACTGAGATTTGTATATGGTTAGTAGGAGTCTACTATAAAAAACGAAATACAATCATCGAATTGGTCCTTGGCAACAAAATGGTTCCCCATCCCTGAAATTAGATAGAACGTACGTATCCAGTTAAGACGGCCTGGAATCTTAGAGTATATATTGTTACTCTAAGCGTGGAATACACAAAATAACATGATTCAGTATAATAAACGACGAGATGAACAATATAAACGTGAAATACAGTTTAGGAATAGCAAGCCGTAAAATAATAACTAGCGATAAAAGTCCATGTTGTAAAGAAAAGGCAATAACTAAATAACTGCACCCATTCACACATTCATTCGCAGCCATATGTACACAACCCTTGTCAATAATAAACAAAGTGAAACACGTAAGATATAAACATAAAGCGTTCACAGTGAACACACAAATAGCAACTACTAAACAAATTAAAGTTCTCGTTTTTCTGTTTTACTTATTATATTTTACACGTTCATTTAGAGAAATTATTTCACTAACAAAAGTACAGTAACATTACATCATTAGCCAATATTCGTTGCATAATTCGTCTCAGGAAAGCAATATTGCTGTAAGAGACAAAGACGTGTAAAAAATACGCAGGATGTTGAGGCTTATATGTCAATTAAAAAACGTAACATGGATAAAATGAAGTTATTTTTCATTGTAGAGTCACGGGACCGATAGATCGATGCAGAAAAAAAACCCCGTGGAATGGTGTACACAGAGCATTTTTGTGGGTAATGATGGTTACAGCAGTATTGCTTTCCTGCGACTAATTATTTATCAGCATTTTGTAATTACTAATATTAACGTGAAACATGTCAACATCGGGCGTTAGCTCATTTAATAGCATTGTCAGTCTTCCAAAGGGCATCACTAATGGTAGATTAGTTCTGAACCTTGGAACAAGAAAAAGTCTGTACTCTTGTAAAATTGTCATGGACTTGATGGGCATTTTTTATAAAATTTCTGGATTACTCATTTGACCATTTTAGAGATGTCATTATAAACCCAAACAGATTTCCGTTTGTTGGCAAGGCTACTAATATCCAGCATTGGCTGAAGGATACAATGAAGGATACAACCAGGTCTATAAAATATAAATATCTTAGAAGCCTTTTTTGTGCTATCTCCGTCATCAAAGAGTGGGTAACATCCTCTGGTCCTCATATTACGGAGCCACTTTCTAAAATACTCAGTACCAAGCAATAGTACGGTAGCCGACTACAGCAGAGATAGAAAATTGCCTGGATTTGTTTAGCGAAAATTCCAGCATTCTCAAGGCCACGATGCATAATGCCTCCATATGAACATAAAATGTAAAATATAAATGAAATGTAATCCAAGTCCTTCGAAGTCCAAATATGTTTAAAAGAAGAATTGGATATTCCGTATTAAAAAAAACCGTGGTGTGTGTTATATTTTGATGTAACTAATCACATTCCTTAATAGAACACTCCCTTTTTTGCATTATCTTACCAAAATCTCTATTTTTTTTTCTTTCACATGTTATTTTTGAGTCCTTGCCTTAATTCTGAGGATCCTGACCTGCAATTCGAAAGCCTTGATAAACAAGCCTCCTCCACACCTCGGGAGCGCCGCGTATATCTTTCGAATCTTTTAAAATTAATTTTAAATTTATTTACAATGAATCCTGACCGTTCGTATTTAGTCAGGGTAAAATATTTTGTGGCATCATTTTCATTTAAAATATTTAATTAAGCAGTTATTTGTATAAACCGTTATGTCATAAATACATGTCAACATGTTTCAAAACCAATTGTTCCCTCGTCTAGGACACAAAGTATACTAAAAAATAATGTTTTATAGATAGACAAAAATTAAAAGTAAGTGGGGACACGATAAATTCTAGGGGAAAAGTGGAGTAATTTTTGGGTCAGTATCACGTTATTTTTGATGAAATTCGCGTTACTTTTGAGAAAATTGTGTTATTTTTCAGCAAACCGGCGATATTTTGAAACAAAAGTGGTGTGCAAATAAAAGTTTCTTTTATAAATGAATTTAAAAATATACTTGGTATTCACCACTTTGTTATTATTTTTAATTCATTTATTGATAATGACGCCATAAAGTGAATGCCAATCGTTTGAAGAAATTATAAAAGTTTTTTTTTATCAAATCCGATTTCAAATATGTACGATTGCTAAAGTTTTATCCGATTTGGTACCATAGAACCGATGATGATGTCCGTGAAAATAGTGGAATCCCAACGTATTACAAATTACCCGTGAATTTGATATTTTCTATTTTTTTATTTATTTAATTTCTCAGTAAGAATTTTTTGTTTTTCAAAAACGAATTTATATTACAAATCTCTGCGACTCCTAAAATGTTCTTCCCTCTGCAGCCATAGAAACGAAGATATAAATGAAAACAGTTCAACCCCACCCTAACAAAATATCCGTGTAATAGATGTTTTTCTAATATTTTTCAATTTTTAAACATTCTTTTTTTCAAAAGTGTCCGGATATACCGGTTCTTTTTAAGAATCCTAAAATTTTATCGCATTCGGTTCCATAAAACGGAAAATGGCAATGAAAATATTTCAACCCCAACCTAACAAAGTAATACAAAATATTTTTTAAGCGTAATTTGAAGTAGGAAATGAACCAAAAAGCTCCAACTGATAATCAAACGCTTAATTTTTTTTATTTGTTTATATTAATACCACACAAAAGTCCCAACTGCTCCCAACCGTCTGGAGCCAGTGAGACTGGCATTCCCAATTGGGGAATGTTGTGAGGCTGAAGGTATTGGGGATGGGAAGGAGAAGGGAAGAGGAAGGTGGAGAAATACCTGGCTATTCGGATCTGGTCACCAAACACGGCTAGAAGCCATTTCAAGCAACGTTTCAATTCCGAATGGCGGTTTTTCACCAGGGCAATACCGAGAGTATCTTCCACTCTGGAACGTGCGCAAATATACTGTTTGTTATTTTTTTAAATTAATTAATCGTGAAACAGCATAAAATAATTAAATAAAATTTATTTGCGCACGCCGGGATTTGAACCCGCGACCTTCGGATTCGTAGTCGAGAGCGTAACCCCTCGACCATGGAGGCCGTCGTTAATCACCAGACTACGGGGCAATCAATCAAATTACACCACACGTATTCACTATAATCTTGGTAATGTACAGTAGTGGGCATATTATTATGATTAAATTTCTGTCCGCCAGTATCCAGTAGGAATTGTTACATAGTTGGTTCCAAACGGCAGGGGCTATTAGAACAGTGGGGGGCGAATTGATTTCATTCCAACCACGAAATACGGAAACGGGAAAATGGCCACGCTTCTCATTTCGATTTCAGCACACATAAAGTACGTACTTAGAAAATGTTATTTTGTTATATATTTTTTGCATTGCGGTATATAACATAGAGTTGCCAAGTCCATATTCGCGTGATTTCAAACTGTGTTCGATTTCATTAGGGGTTGGTGCGTGGTGCAGGCAGGGGACTATAGAGGTGTTCAGCTCGAATTGGCACGTTTCGGCTCGGTTCGGCACGGATATGAGGTTTCCAAATAAGTGTACTGCACCACGTGGCGGATGCATGTACTAGTGATGGGCGAAGCGGCTCGGTTTAGTGAGCCGGATCACTAAATCAGCTCTCTGTAAAGACAATCCCCATGAAAACTGTACGAAAAACGTATCGTGTAAGAGCGTCTTAATGACGTCTTTAGGAGGGCCAAGGGAGGGTCTCCCTCCCTCCCTTGGGCATGGTGCGGGGGGACGCGAACCGTCGTTCAATCGAGCCGGATCACCGAACTGGTAAACCACAAAGAGCTGATTTAGTGATCCGGCTCACTAAACCGACCCGCTTCGCCCACCACTAGCATGTACGAGTAAGTACTTGCATTTTGCGTACGCATTCATCTTACTCCTTGATAGCTGCGGTATCTTTAAAATTATTTAACCGCTCATTTTATGTTAAGTCTATCATCACTGTAACAAAACTGTAACTGTTTTTTTTTAAATTTTTTCATCTCAATTTGTTTAATGCTTCCTGATATTTTGATATTAGAATAATATTATTTAAATCGATATTATATAATTGGATTCTAGTATCTACTAGTCAACTATTTGACAATCATGCATTTAATAAGCCAAAACATGGCCAATAAATAAAAGTTTATATTGTTATTAAAAATTTGGAAAAAAATATAATGTCATTTTTGCTACGACGTTCATTAAATGTTTCTAATTGGACGCATTCTGGGCGTTTCGTATATTCCGTAAGCAGTGAACAATCTTGTTCTATAGGATAATGTCCGAATTGGTTAGTCTTTTTTGAAATATATATGGTAGTTCCACAGTTTTTCAGATTCGACAAAAAACTTCTTAATTGATTACTCTGTCAGTCCAGGATATTTCAAAGATTCACCTATATGTATATCAAAATTTCAAAGGGTTCTCTCTTTCATGTTAATCCTTACATTTGTGTCCAGGTTTTCACACTGTACCTAGGAATATGGAAAGGAAGAAACGAACTAACCTGATGAATTAGAGTAGTAACCGAAGAGTTTTTCATTTTAATGGAAGCGCATCTGGCCATACCAATGCCAATAGGACATGTCGAGCAGAGGAATGAAGAAACACAAGAGAAAAACAATGATAATCTAGTCTTAGTCTAGGCTTGTGGAGAAATATGAATCAGCGATTGTCTTTGGATCCCATCTCACCCTTCCTATTTTACCTCTGCATATTTGAGCAAGTCAATTATAATTATTTAAATTGTGGTAACGATAATTTATGAACCAGCTCACCCAATATATTCTCACATATAAAAGTAACGCGTAAACCTCTTTTGCACCTTTCTATTTTTTAAATTATAATAATGAAAGGCAGGTACAAATCAATGGGCCTTCACATTAGCGACTAAATCCTTATAGTGGCATAAAAGGACTTCAAAATGTCGATCTTAACCATACCGCTTGACAATCTTCTTCAACGGAAGCAATCTTCCCAACAGGCCTTCCATTGATATGCGTGGTGTAACTTTAAGTGACCATCTCAGGCACGGAGGCTCTATCGAATCCAGAGTCAAATTAGCCTGTCAGAAACTGGGCGTACTGTACAGGGCCGGCAGATACGTAAATAGTACAGATCTAATGACCCCGTACAAATCGCAAGTGCGCCCTTAAAATAAAATAAAATACTGAAAAAACACTTGACTCTATTCAGAAACGGGCGGTCCGTTTGGTAGATTCCCATATCTTCACAAACTGATTGCAACCTTTGGGTACACTGCCGTGGTAAGTAAAACACAGTAATTCCCAAAATTATCAAAAATGAGTTGAATATGGGACGTTTTTAAGTATCGAATTTCGTATGTTTAACATAAGACATAATTTAATATGACTTGTTTCTTGTATTAAAAATAGTTGATATTAGTTTTGTTGTTTTCGCAATTTCATCGGTGTTGATAAGTAAAAACGCAGTATCTCCGTGTCTGTAAGTAAAAACACAGGTCCTACGTTGAAGTTACTGCGTTTATACTTCCATTCGTGAAGTTGCTGTGTTTTCATCTACCATCTTTAAATACACTCTGCCGCCGCACTCTGCGTCTTTCACTCTATGGGGTTATATATATATATGGGGCTATCTATTAACCTAGTCTTTGTTTGAGTGGAGTTTGTTAGTTGAATTTTTCTTGTTTCTATTGTTGTAAAACATATTTTATATTAGGAGTCAGGTGTGAATGCTGTCCTTGTTCTACCAGAAAGATGCTATGAGGAACTGACGTCATTGATCCCTTCGGCACCGGTGCAATGCGTGGACAAACGGGTCGTTTCCAAGAGTATTCTCGAGTTCAACAGCCCGGATGTGGAATGATATGCCGGGATCTGTGTTTCATCCCTCCTACAGTATGAGTGTCTTCCAGAACCAGGTTCACTCCATCCTATCCTCTAAAAGACCCTCCACACATCATTTTCAAACATGACATAAACCCCGAAGGGAATTATTTTCCCCAGGGTTAAAAAAATATTATAGGAAATATACCCGTGTACCAACTGCAGTACTCGGCGATGACCGTGTTTATGAATGATTAGGAAGAAAATTTTGAGGTTTTGCTGTCTTACCCCTACCCCTACTCCTACCCTTACCTGATGCACTAAGGACGAGAAATAAAAACATAAAATACTTGCAATAACTAACACCCATAAATGCTAACATCGAAAGCCTTTCGAACACCTTTACCGAAGGCCAAAAGCCACAATCTCTGCTCTCTTTGACTAAATCTGACTAAACCCTTACCCTGTACAATAATTTCCAGTGGCGTACAGAAATCTGAATAATGCCCCATTTCCCAGTGCCATACTTCGCGGTTGAAATGAAATCAATTTGCCCCCCAATGTTCTGTGTGAGGCTACCTACTACCAAACATTCTCGCATAGAGGTTTTGTACACAGTGGGCCAATAAAAATGTACCCATTTAAAAACTTTTAAAAATGTTATGAAAATTGAGGGATTGAAAAAGAAACTTTATTTATTCAGAATACCGCACCAGAGCCCGAACTGCCCGGAGTCAATTGAGCTATGACACCCCTATTGGGGAGATGGGAGAGCAAGGTTGACCTGTTACAACCGAAAGTATTCACATGATAATTGTCGGGCTCCGAATGTATATATTTTAAGTGGACTCTAAACAACGACTTATATTAATGATTGTTTTTGTTTATTGTTATATAGCTTAGATTAAGGTTTAAAGGGAACAAGGATATCCAAGCACTTACCGAATTATTTCCAAACGAACCTGTTCCTAACTGTCATACAGCAGTTTTTTTCGTTCATAGTGCTTGTTAGGGAAAGTAGGGACTGGATAAATAGCTAGTACGGTAGGAACCAATAACAATATCGTTTTCAGAAGCCAATACTTCCTATTCAAATCTGGGCACTAAACACTGCTGTAGTAATTTCAAATAACGTTTTGATTCTGAATTCTGGTATTTTACCAGGGTGATACTACCACTCTGGAGCATGCCGTGAATAAACTCTTAATTACATTGTATGAGTTATAAGTCAAATAGCCCAATATACCGACATAATTTTTATTATTTGCATAATCCGATACGTAAAGCAGCCTTGCTACAGTTTCGGTATAGCCATTAAAGTGTAACCCCTTTAATAAACCGCAGCCAATAGTTAACCCGCTCCGGGCAGTTTAAACCGTGATAGTTATTATGAATGCCGCCCCGACACGAGGTTTAACAGGTAAGACCGGGTTAGATATATTTAACTACTTCACACTTAATTCATCGGATTTACAATGCATCTGTTCCCTCGCGTTAATTAATAAAAATAATAGTAAAATAACCCATTTCAATATAAAGCTCTGTTTTTATTGCTTAAACAGAATGTAAATAAATCATTTTTTAAATCAAAGTGGTAAATTCTTATCAGTATCATCACTCTGGTAACCAGATCTGAATAGTCAGGCCGTTCCCAATCATTCTCTAGACCACCTTCTTCTCCTTCCACTGCCTCCAGCCTCACAGCATACCTCAATTGGGAAATGCTATAGTCCAACTAGCTCCAGGCGTTTTTGAGCAGTTGGAACTCTAGTGGAGCGGTTAATATTCTCAGCTAACCATTCATCAGTTAACTCACACCTCTGCTATAGGTTTCCATAAGTGGTTCGCTAAGTTCGGTGACTTAGCAGAGGTGCCCCCCGGGTTAATGGGATGAGATTTGACCAAGTATTAGTTGTGGATACGTCTGCCCATCGGGAGAGGCCGGTAGAGGGAGATCCCTAAACCTCTCCTGCCAGACTCTCTCAACACGTCGCTTTGCACTGCAGTGAGAGGGATGGATTAAAACGTCCATCACTCCTAAATACACTGACCCCCAGATTCCCACCCAGTCCTTCTTCTCCTTCCTTTCCTTAAATAGACCTTCTTTGCGGCTTTCCCAAAGATGGCATAGCTCCCGAGGGAAATAATGATGGTCTCCGTGGTTGAGTGATTATGATTGGAAACAAATCCGGAGGTCACGGGTTCAAATCCCGACGTTCAGTATAGATAAATTTGTATTTGATTAAATGTGTTATTTCACAATATATTCATTTAAAATAATATATTGTATATCTCCTTCCCCTCCTAAAAAACTTTCAGCCTCACAACACACCCCAATTGGGGATGCCTTAATCTCACTGGCTCCGGACGGCTTAGAGCAGTTGGGACTTTTGTGTGATATCACATAAAAAAATAAAATCGTTTCGATTCTGAATGGTCGTATTTTGACAGGGCAATATTACGAGTATCCATGACTGTGCTATACATAGTGGCCAGGGACGGCCAGTGCTAAGGTGCAATTGTGGTGCAAAAATTAAGGTGCAATCCAGCCCCAAAATACCATCGGCCAGTCTTTAAAATATCTAAAAAAGTTTAACGTCCTCAATACATCTACATCTGTATCTATAATAATAAGATCCGATTCGAAAACATGTCACAAGCGATGCACTGTTGCAATCTGGATGTCATAGTACATCTTGGGCATGAACGTGCCAAAGTAATACATATAATATCTTGTGTACCCTTTCCACGACACTTTGATTGAACTTGAAAAATTAAAATCTTGAAAACCCTGTTGTTATGGTATATTGAATAATAGTAATAATAATAATATTTGGATGATTTGTATTGCGCCGTTTTTGTGAAAAATCACGTCAAGGGGGCTGTTCAAATATTACTTAATATTCTCTATCCAATCATGTATAGATGCTGAAAAACATACTTACCTGGCAGGTCGCTTCAGATGAACACAGTTTTATTTGACAATTTAAGCTTAGAGAAGTTACAGTTGCTATTTTATCCTACTTTTTTTATTGATGTTACATTTATTATAAGATTGGTGGCACAATAGGAGTTGGTATTTAATTGAAAAAATTATAATTTTTATAAAATAACCTTAAAAAGCTTAAGAAGTTTTTTAATAAGTTTGGTTATTTACAGTGTTGCGGGCTGTGAACGCATTTGCGCACCGGTGTGAAATTTTTGACTTATTCTATAAGACATTAGTGGTTTTAGGTAAATACAATTTACGTGTGAATTTCTACAGTTTATGAATATAATTGTTTAAAAAGGTGAGTTTTGAGTTTAGCTCTAACTTCTGCCGAGTTTTTGATAATTCTTAAGTCAGGCCGCAGTTCAATCCAGGCGTTAAGGTCTTGATCTTCCGAAAGCACGATCACCGAACTTAGTGTCAGGTGTGCGTTTGTATTGGTGAAGTATTACTTTTACATCATTTTAATGCTATTTACTTACATATTTAATATCACCTATCGCAGAATTTAAGAAACTTGTTATCGATATATTTTCACACACCAGAGTTATAGGATGGATTTCGTCCACACAAAAAGCTACCTGCCTATGATTTTTTTTATTTCACCCTCTGAAATATAGTTAATCGGCAGTGGGAAAGCGATACGTCGTAGCACCTATTCCGTGGAATTTAGCTTAATTTAATAATTATTTTCCATTATGCAAAACAAAAATGAATAATCCAGTAGTTTCCAGGGGTTATGAGCTTTGAATATTAAAGGGCTTTGGTGATATCCCACCCCATAGAAATTATAATTGTATAGTAAATAAAAACGCAAATATAACCTAGGCACCGGATTATTACATATACTCTGAATCGCAAACTCGCGATATCAGCCGATAGAAGTGTTCTGTGGCGTGTCCGTGTGACTGTAGTAAGCTAAGTTTTTCCTTATTTCTGCTCAAACGGATTAAACATTTTCAAATATCTTAATCCCTTCCTGAACAGGAAGTTATTTTCATACGCCCGTATTTGTTTTACAGTAACTCCACGCAGGAGGCCCTGTTTGGGGATGCTATGCGAAAAGTTTTTAGTAGAATAGGAAGGAGTGACATAGGCCGGCATATCGTTGCACAGACGAGCTGTTTAACACAACAACGACTCGTAGAAGACACCGGTTTTCATGTGACAAATGCAAACAATGCAGAAATGTTGGGCACGTGTTTGGCGTGTTTCCCGACTATGCTCCGGTGCCAAATGGATCAAATGACGCTAGTTCCTCAGAGAATCTTCCATTTAAATACCGGTAGAACAAGGACAGCATTATCACCTGACGCCTGTGTTGTAAAGATTCCAATCCGTTTGTTTAGATAAAGAAATTTATCAAACCGACCGCTCGTTTCTGCACAGGGTCAAGGGTTTTTATCAGTCATTTTGGGGCTCCACTACTGGAAATAACTGCCAAATTCAATGATTTGTACAAGGTCAGCAGTTGTGTACTATTAAAATATCTACGGGCTCTGTACAGTACGCCCAGCGCCTGAGATGTTAACTTTACTCTGGTTTTGATGGAGCTCCCATACATGAGCTGGTCAATTAGGGTTACACCAAGCATGTCAATTAAAGGCTTCTTGGAAAGATTACTTCTGTTAAAGGAGACTAGTGTATAGAGCTTAGGGGTCGAAGTATTTTTTTTTAATCGGCGTCAAGCATTTTATATCTATTTGGTATAGGCATTTAAAAAATAAACCGATAAGGACCTCTTATACTTTGCATTATTGACGCTTTCAATTTAGCGTCCGCGGCAAGACCATGCCATGGATGGCAACGTCTTGTCGTGCCATAGTCGTTGGATACCTAGCTTCCCGTAAAGCCGTCACAGTCAGACACTGCCCGCCCGCCCCCGCCTTACCCGCTTCCCGACGACCTCCATAACTTCTGAAGCATATCTTTACTTAATAATAATAATAATTGATTTGCATGGCGCCGTTTTTCTGAAAAATCACCCCAGGGGCGCTGTACAAATATTACTTCCAATTCTTTATCTAATTATGTACAAACAGATACAGAAAAAACATACTTACCTAGGAGGTCGCTTCAGATGAACACAGTTTTATTAGAAAATTTAAGCTAAGAGATGATATGGTTTTTACAGTTGCTATTTTACCCTCCTATTCCATCGATGTTAAATTTATTAAAAGATTGGTGGTACAAGAAAACTTGGTATTTTTTTAAAAATATTTGTAAATTTAGGACTGGAGAATATTTGCAAAATTACCTTAAAAAGCATCATTTTTTTTAATAGATATTATTTTTTTTATGCGTTTTGCTGTTTACAGTGTTACGGGGTATGGACGCATTTGCGCACCGATGTGTGATTTTTTTTTACTTATTCTGTAAGTGACTTTAGGTGAGCAATAACCGGCTAGCCTAGCTAAGTAATTTACGGGTGCATTTCTTCAATTTATGGATATGATTATATAAAAAGATAAGTTCTTGTTTTATGTGATGCAAACACTACACAACTGCCGTTCACGACCACGACGTAAATTATGAAGACGATCGGCGGCACGATTTGTCGTAGACGTTCACGGCAAACCGTACCCCACAAATTATGAAAGCATACATTAACTTCTGAAGTTTTTGTGTGCCATGAGTAAAATCTATTTTTCTTTACCTCTTCTGCTGAAAAGGTGAAATATTTACAATTGACGAAATTCTTTCTTGATTAGATAATCAAGAAGATTAAGACATCAACACTAAGGTGGTTTGGACACGAGGGGAGGATGGACGGAGAAAGGAGCCCCAAACATTTGGCTTAAAAGTGAGTAGTGGATGAAGTCGAGGATGTCCGAAGAAGACGTGGCACGACCAAATTAATCAAATTCTTGAATCGGGTCATGTCAAGAGTCAGAATAACAGAAGAATATGTATGAAACGAAGCGTGAATGGGAATGACGCAAGAGCGTCTGCCAAGACAGAGATGTATGCTGGCCTATCCTCTTTGGCTGCCTAATATTAATTGAGTCCATCAATTTTCATTCAAATCGGTTCACTTCTAGGAAATGTTCATTCAGTGACCATGGACATGAACACAAACCACGAAACATAATTTAACATGAAAATTTTTCTTGCAAAACTAATGCTTTTGATGCAGTTTATTTATTTATACGTTCAGATATACATAGTATCATATAGGTCATAATACAAATCTAAACGAAACACTCCGCGTGGTGAAATATTATACATTTAAATGATTACACCAAATTCCTGATTCCGGTTGTTTTAATGATAAGGCATTGTCCTTATCCTTAGGCTTAAAGACTTTTTGCTTAACTGCTGCTCAGATTCTATCGGATGACAGCTTTCAATCAGCGAGAGTCATTGTTTAAAAATATCGATTTTTTTGTAGTTTTAACAAGAGAAAAACTCAATATTTTCGTAAGTATTGATATTAAACAATATGAGTCTTTTGTCGCATAATAATGCTATTAAATTAACCGAAATAACTAAATTGCTAACTAACTAAATAACTAACCATCACGCCGTTTCACTGCAGCAGTGGGCAGAGAGGACAGCCAAACAACTCGATCTTAGTATACACTTCTTGCTTCATTCACATTCATACAACGTCTAGTGCTTTCTCTTCTGTTATTCAGACTTCTGACATGGTCATCCTCGGACGTCCCCGGCTTCTTCTTTCATTCGCATTCGCGTCGTATATTCTCCTTACACTCGTTTCTTCGTTCATTCGCTCTACATGCCCGAACCATCTAAGCGTCCCTTTCTTAATCTTGCGCATTACGGTTACACCAGCCTTGCATTCTTTATTAATCTCAACATTATTCACACGATCGTACACATGGTTTTACCACACATTCGTCTCATTTCTACAGCATTCAGTGTACTTTCATCATTCCTCTGCCAGTTTCATGCCTCACTGACATACATCAGAGTTAGTAATAGCACTCCATTGTGGACTGCTAGCTTCGCTTCTTTGGACAACGTTTTGTTAGCGCCAAATGCGTTCAGTCCTCCTTTAATGGAATTTTCTGCATTTATCCTTCTTTCAGTATCCCTATCAGTCTTTCCATATCTCGTAAACATACTTCCCAAATACATAAACTCATCGACCTGCTCCAAGTATTCATCATTCACAACTATATTACACACTGTTTTCGTACTCTATCTTTCAAACACCAAGACTTTAGACGTACTTACATTCGTCATTAGCTCAATCAAGTACCTATGCCAAAAACCTAAAATGTAAGGAAAAAGTGATTTAAATTCAAAAAATTATAATTAACTGCAGGTGCGAAATAAGTAATATTATCAAGTAATCACTTTATGGAGTCATAATTAATAACAATTAAATGGTTATTTTATAATTTTTCTTTTTTTTTAATACATAAACATTTTTTTAATTAATTACTTACCTACTTTCATTACTTATTTTTAATTTTTATTTATCTTTTTAATTTGTTCTATTTGCTTATTATTTGTCTATACTTGTTATCATTTTAGTATATATGTATATATTTTTTATAATAATGAGGGGAACTTTGCTTCTGAAACATGTAGATATTTACATATTAAAACAGTGGTTTAACCGCCCGCCCTTTGGGTTATTATTCAAAAAGTAGGTAAAAAAACATCGTTTTTTCATTAGATTTTGCAATAACAATACCACTGACTAGTGACGTCACTTTTATGGGAGATACGAAAATACCCGAACACATCCGTTAGCTTCGGCTGACCTCGAAATATGAAACGAGATGACGCAGGAACAAACTTGACGTATACGAATGTCTTGTGGGTTTCTGGTATAGTTTTTTGTACCTGAACGTACGGGACACGGCTTTTTGCGTTCGTGCGATAATATAGAGGCCGTATCACGTACGTCCGTAAGGGTAGGGCGGTTAAACCAACTAATCGCTAATAATTTATTAAGAAATTACGCTTGTTAAGTATGTGTGATGGACATATAATTGTTTATTATGCTGTGATAATTAAACCACAAACTCTTTAAAAATGTGATATCATCGACATGGAATCAGAATCGCAGTTAAACTAAATGGCTTTAACCCTAAGGATAAGGATAATGTCTAATTCTTAAAAAGAATCTGAATCATGCCCGTGGTTTGGTTTGACCCCAGGGCTTATCGAGCCATTGTCATTACTTCCGGAAAGCGAAACAGCTGTCACAAAATACCTTCTCTTTTTTTCGTTAACGTATTATATAACTGTAACGACCATGCGACTGACATTTAGTATGGAAGAAAAGGCATGAAAGAATGAGATAGAAAGGGCTTCAAAAGAGTACTGGGTTTGATTGTTTGTCATCTCATTTTTATAAGAATCATCTGTGTGACTATTATTCTGTCATTCTAATTCAATCTTTTTTTATCTAAGGGCATTACAATAATGTTGATGAATGTGAAATAATATTGTTTGAATCAGAAGCGCGTTGAGGAAGCAAGAAGCTTCCTACAAATAAAACTTAGCTGAATGTTATTTTGATGTCGTTACAGTGATAAAGTCCTTTATCTTCAGGTACGAGTATAGCGGCGTTGTTCACCTTTATGGGCCGAGAACACGCTCCAACTAATGCGAAGTCTACATACCTACTACTACCTACTACTTGCCTACCTAACCACCATAAGAGCGTTATGGAACTGTAGATTTGTGGGAAGTAGACAGGTTTTTTTTTTAGAAATATAATACAAGTAAAATAATATCTTATAACTAACAAAATTGCTACAATCGTGAAACTTTTATCATACATTTATTTTGATAGTAGAAATGGATAACTGCAGAGTCTGCCCGAAATAAAGTGGTGGAATATTAAAACTCCAATAATGAGTAATTCTTTGTTTTAATCACATACTAAAAAAAAACGTGCACAAAAGTTAATTACACTTGAAGTTAGAATTAACCACACCAATGTTAAAAATAAGCAGGAGCATAAAAAATAAATAAAACAATATCCACAATATCCATAAATCCATAAAGTCAATTTTAATATTAATAACAAATAAATGAATAATGCAAAAACTTATATTTAACAATAATTTATAAACTAGGTAGAAATAATTTGTTCATACTTTTTTGGAAATTTAACTAGTTCAGATGATTGTCAAATACATTCATATCATTTAAGTATTTGTTGTCAGGACTGCGTAAGCAATGAATTGGGATATGCAAGCTGTAATTGGAATAGTATACACATGTTTAATGTTAATGTTTGTGTTGTTGTTAGTTTACGTATGTATAGGTTGATTAAATGCAGGAGTTCAGAACCATCAAATTTAGAATTCAATGATTTTATTTAATAGTTTAGGTCGTTTATTTTCGGCATGTTTGCTAAAGTTGGTTAGTTTTGAAAATCCTTTTGTGTTTTTCGTTGGTTTGATATACTACTGATATACTATAATTAGTAATATACTAGGTGTCCGGGGGTAAAGTGCAGTAACCTCGGGAGGTGATTCTACATCATAATACAAGTAAAAAGATAAATAACTTTCTTTGAAATTCCGTTGCTTTTTTCCATTCAAGTCATACAGCTACTAACAATATGTAACGTAAGGTCCAACTGACCTGATATGCAGGGAATGAAGAGTGGAAAAGTTGTGTATATATGTCTGATCTGCATCTATGGAAACCGCATTAAAATAATAACAAACATCGATTATTTTGATTCTGGTATGGCACTTAAACGATGTTATTGCTGAATTTGTTCGTCAGACAAATTAAATATTTAGTTGTTGTATTTTGTGAAGGCTATCTAATGTATCTATGTACCTACTGTGATATATTTTGCACCTGTATCATTATCGACATTTGAATTTTATAGCAAAATATGTAAAAGCCTATATAGGGCATATACAATATAATAAATGAATATTTTTTGCGTTCCAACGACTTACAAAACCGATCGATCATTATATTAAATTAAAGTGGTTCAAAATAAATGTATCTACATATTTATATTATAATAAATGTATATTGGACGTGACTACAGACTAGATCAATTTAAACAGATAAAAACATAAACAAAAACAACACCGGCAGAAGGACCATAACAAACGACACCTGCAAAGACACCTCCTTATATTTCGTCGTAAACAAGTTCATCATAACAAACAACGCCTGCGGCCGGCCACCTGCCTATCTTCCATCGTAAAAAAAAACAACACCTGCAAGACACTTGCCTATATTCTATCGTAAACAAGTCGAGACTAGACCATAACAAACAACACCTGCAAAGACACCTGCTTATATGTCGTCGTAAACAAATTCATCATAGCAAAGAACACCTGCGGCCGGTCACCTGCCTATCTTCCATCGTAAATAAAACACCTGCAAGACATTTGCCTATATTCTATCATAAACAAGTCGAGACTGGATCATAACAAACAACACCTGGGACCTATTTCTCACCCTCAACAATTTCAGCCTTATAAAACTCGTAAGCATAGCGACATGCTATCTTTACCACTCCAGTCGTGGAACGAGCAACACCTCCACCGGACGCTGCTTCACCTTGGATACTTCGACTTGCCGCTACCAGACAAGAACAGTCTCTACACCCAGCAACAGCTGGCGTCACCTCAAACGATCGACCATACTGGCTGGTGCTAAAAATCAAGTTCGCTCGGAGCGACAACATCTCCATTGGGAAACTGCCAAACGCCTTTCTCAGGAGGATTCGCGAATCACAATAGTTCTGCACCCCTGTGTGCCGGTGCCTAAATATTTATACTATTTTTCTTGTGCGGGCTTTACACGTCTCAGAATGCAATGTTCTTTTATGCTTATACTGAGTGTTGCTTGAAATGGCTATATCAATATTTGGTGACCAGGTCTGAATAGCCAGATACTTCCGATCCTTTCTCTTTAGCACCACAACATACTACATGCCACAATCCAATAATTCTCAATAAATGCAGGAGTTGGGCTTTTTGGATATACTCTTTTTTTTTTAAAGCATCGTTTTCTTCCTGGGGAAATCGGTTGACAATTTATTTAAGAAATTCCGAACTTATGTTCGTGTAGCCCAGTCTACTATAAAAAGTTACATTTTAGTACATAACACGTTAACCCCACAATCGCATAACTAATCAAACTAATAAATTACATTTTCATATTAGATATTTTTACAATAAATTACAAAGCAAAGGGCGGCCTTTCATTTCACGTAAGTCCCCGTTACGTCGCTAGCTGTTAGAAAATAATATAACTTAACGTGTGTTTGATATTTTTTTCTTACGATTAGGACCCTTTGAATCATATATTTTTTAATGCGGCAAAACGTTTTTAGTTTAATTGCGTTTTGTGTTCAACACGCGTCCAGTTTTCACTTGCGTGATTAAATACACTTTGACGTAAGCTGAGTATAACATAAATATTATTATTATTGGCCATGGAAAGCTTGATAAGGACAATGGAAGAAGGGTGATTGCAGGAAACTCCATTACGAAACTTATACGTTCCTAACAAGGATACTCGTGGGAGATCCCGTGTACTATTTTATGCTCCGAAAGTGAGAAATTTTGTTTACCAGAATACGTCAATCAGCAGAGCGACTCAACTGTTCAAGAATACTGCATTGACCGTTGACATTTTCAATACCACCTACAGACAAATTTGCGACAATCTTTTGACCCATGTCACAAATAGTAATAAAATTATCCCCCTTGACTTTTTTATACTTTATCCATTAACTTTTCACTTCTTGCATGTTTGATACATACTATCATCTTCAGCATTGTTAAAATCATTAATATACAAAAAAAAAAGTTTATTTATAAAATACATGATATTTAGTGGAGACATTTATATGGAGTAAATACATAGAAAACCGTACTATGCGGCTGCCTGTTTCATAGTGACCAATGGAGTATAGTTACTTTGTATGAGGTCTAATATAAACAAATGGATTTAGTATATAAACATGCTGAAAAATGGAAAAATTATAAAAAAATAGAAGATAGAAAGGAGAACATACACGCATAAGGAATAGATCATAAAAAAAATAACTTTTTTTCTTTCATATGAAGCGGTAACTTGGTGATGTGACATTATAATTTATAAAATAAAACAATAACTTTGTTTTACATCACTTTTATTTATACTTAAGCCGACCGGGTTTCGCTACTACCGTAGCTTCTTCAGGGCAGTATACAACTAAAATATTTTAAAGTATTTAAATAAAAGTCCAATCTTTAAATTATTCCCAATAAACAAAGTACATTCCCTTCCCGATCAGCAGGTACCTGCTGATCTCCCACCCTTGGCCCTTCACTGGCCTGTTTGTATCATTCCATAACACATGTGCATCTTAGTTCATAGTTTAGTTGTATACTGCCCTGAAGAAGCTACGGTAGTAGCGAAACCCGGTCGGCTAAAGTATAAATAAAAGTGATGTAAAACAAAGTTATTGTTTTATTTTATAATTTTTTTTCTTTCTTTTATATATGTGCATGCATGCACACACGTGCACGTAGTTGCATTCATACATAGACACGTAAACACATACGCAGATATTTATATATATATGTACGCGTATATACATTTATGTACACATATATGTACCCATATATACACATATGCACACACAGATACACACGCTTACGCATATATAGATATACACATATATACACACACACATACACATATATCCCCACACACCTAAACAATATATACACCTCTATCTGAATACGAGAAATAAGCTACTAATACTATCACAATCACTCCTCAAAAACTCCCAAAGCGTTTTCCTAAAACTGTGGTATTTAGCTATTGACTTTATTTCAATTGTTAAATCATTGGAGATTGATGTTTTTTGTTATTGGAATGATATAATTGGATTGGTTGGAATATTTAGTATTGTAGTTTGATACGAATTTTTTTTTTTTTTTTAATACACGTGTTGTAATGTTTTCTTACTTGTACTATTTGTTATTCCCTATACTTTTCTATCTAACTGAAAACAGTAATTCAATTTAAAATTTAATGAGAGTATTTGATGTTCGACAGATATACGTAAAAACCATCCTTATTCATCTCTTTAAAAACAAGCACTTGTTTTACGAAAAAAACTAACCTTAAGATTAAGTGTAATTTGATTAAAGACTTGTTGCAAACAAAATCCCGTACTCTTTTCCTCCTTTAGTCAACAAACTTTTCGACACTGTGCCACAAAAATATACAATATGCTCTCAAAAAACATTAAACGGGGTTAAACACAGAAAGCGTTCGAAAACATGTTAAAATTTGAATTTGTTCTAATGAGCGAGCGTTTATTGGTGCTCTCGTCTAAATGCCTTATCTTTGACAGTTACCGGTCAGTGGCTGAGTTGGCATCGCGTCTGGGTCACACCCAGGCGTCGTGAGTTCAATTCCTCCTCTGGCTTCAAGTCCTCCATCACGACACAAGCAACATCTTCCGCTTTCTGTGATGGAAGTAGGAGATTTTCAAACGTTGTCAGGTTATTCATAACCCGGCAATGGTTGTCTTTCTTTAAAACAAGCAATATAGGTAAACTTAAATAATATGTTTGTGTATAGGAACTTATATGCTTATAATATAAAAATCATTGTAAGGTTATTTGTTTGTTTGTCCTCGATTTTCTCAAAAATTACTGGACCGGTTTCGCTGAAAATAGCACAGTTTATTCTTATTAGTGCCGGGAAGGTTTAGAGAGTAGTTTGAATGAAATCCAATATGCAAAACTGTTACTATAACGTTTTAAAATTAATGAGAAAAACATTGAAGCCGCCGTGTTCTATTTAGGTTAGCCCATAGATATAACACTCCGCTTAGCCACAGATTGCATATTCAAAAGAAGAAGGTTTTTTTCAGTAGAATATTTTCAAAATGGAAAACACGAGTGGGTACCCACTTAAGCACTTTATGATTTAGATATATTTTGAAAAAATAAACGTTTGCACTGAAACAAAATGTTCAAATGAATGTGTCTTTATTTGGAGATAGTTACTTTCGCTGTCAAATCAATTATTGTACCCGAGCGAGGCCTGCTAGTATTACTCTATATAACATCAGCTAGTATTCTATATTTGTAAGTAAACCATAGACAAAACGCGAGAAATAATTTGCTAAAAATTCTATCTCAATACATTTTCGCCTAGTGAAGTAGGTTATACACAACTTTAAATATATTATATTATTATTTTTATAAACAATAATTATTAGCCTGAAACACTCATCCAAATTTGAAAAAAACCTTTCCGAGAAAAGATAAATGTCGCCGACAGGACTCTTGCAGCACAGACGTCAGGTGGGAATGCTGTCTAATGATGAAAAATAAAAATTAAATGGAGTTCTACGAATTAAACACGAAAACAATTTATAAAAAAACGTTATATTACATGATTCCTAGCTGTTTAAATATATCACTCTCTTAATAAATATATTGAAAACTTGGATAGCTGAAAGAAACTATTTGTATTAGATAATAAAAAAATATTATTTTATCTACGATTTATTGTTGTCATTTATTTTTGCAGAAATATTAATGTTTTAAGTTTGTTAAATATGTTTTCATTTTATTAATAAGATACATTTTTTGTAACTTACCCTGTAAACTGTAAATTTAGTATAAGCTTTTGAATAACAAGCTCCTATTAGTCAAAGTAGTAAAAAGTAGTTTATCGGGACTTTTCGCCTTATATTTTGTTAAATGTCTTAAAGTTAATTAAAAAAGAAGTCTCTAAAAGGCAAGTTATAAAACAAACGAAAAGTGTTATCTACACTTTTACAAATGTTGCGGACTGCGAAGGACTGCGAAAATGTTTCAACTCTGTGAAATAAACCTGTCAACGTAGATAAAAGAATAAAAATAACGTATACGTTTGAACAATCGCATAAATAAAAGGGTTTCCATTATAGAATGCGAGACGTGTACACTACTGTAGAGTGTGTACAGTGGGATACTTTTGACACGTAAATGTGGAAAAAGATGAGTGTAAAAAGCTATACATGGTAACATGACGGTCTCCGTGGTTAACTGGTTACGATACTTAGCTACGAGTCCACGGCTCAAATTCCGGCGTGCGGAAATAAATTTTATTTGATACAATTGTTTTACTTCTCATTTCATTAATTAAAAATAATATATAGCATATTTGCGGCACGCTCCAGAGTGGTAAATACTGTCAGAATCGCCCTGGTGAAAAACCACCATTCGGAATCGAAATGTTGCTTGAAATGGTTTTGTACTTCCCCACCTTCCTTCCTCCCCATCTTCTTCCCCTACCTCAATACGTTCAGCCTCACAACATACCCCATTGGGGATCCCATAGTCTCAGACAGTTTGGAGCAGTTGGGATTCTTGTGTTATGGCGCAAAAAAAAAAAAGAAAAGAAAATCGGTGGTCAAAAAGAAAAAGGATATAACTTATTTTAAAAGCGTCATGGTCGAAATCAGAGATTCCCAACGTGGGCGATATCGACCACCCATGGGCGTTGGAGGGATCCAATGAGTCGGTGTAGGCCTGAAGGGCAAAATGTCAGCGGCGAAGGACTGCAAGGGGGTGGTGAAAGTAAAAGTAATATTTTTAATAAATTTTCTTTATGAATTCAAATTTGTAATAGGTACATCGTTGAAAGAATCATGCAACAAAAAGAACTGTTCAATTATTCCATTGATTTGTTTATTTATCGGTTTATTAAAAAAATTCTAACTTCGTAACAGTTAATAATATTTTTTTTAAATAGCTCTCTTGATTTTATTTTCGTATTAATATTTATAATAAGAATAATTTTAATTTCTAATATAAATTTGTTATTCACTGTTTTATAATGTTTTTTTTATTATCATTTTTGATTAATTATTACCTACTTTAATCAATTTTTGTTTATGTTTGTCTACTTTCTTAAATTATTATTATTTAGTACATAATTATTATATTTAAAGATGTTGATATGTACGTATTAATAAAATTGTGATTACAAACTAATTTTAATTCATTCCAGAAATTAAATTTACAAAGTAGGTACCTATGAGATGATTCCTTGTTATTTCAGTTTTATACTTCTATTTACCGGGTGACATGTAGACCCCTTCGAATAACAAGGTTCCATCTGACACAGCAATGTCATATGATATTGTGCTCTAAGGAGAGGAACTTTAAGGCTCATTATCGCATACCATTGCCGTGTTAGATGGAACCTTTTTATTCCGAGGGGTCGATGTGTACTATGTATAGTGTATAAATTTGTGTGTATGAATGAATGTGTTGGTAGGTGTGAGAAGTAGCGATTTACATATTATAGAAGTGATGCCATATGTGTGCGCATTGAGCATTTATTCTATTATATTATAACACTTAACCAACGGGACCTGTTGTCAGGTGAACAATAATGTACTACATGATATAATATGTAAAATCTGCATGTAAACATTTATCAAGATCAAAAAACTATCATAATGGAGAATTTGGAAATGAGAGTTATTATCTCTCAGTCACAGTGTATACATTTAGATTTCATCGCATTGTCGCGGGGCATCGAGGGGCGCTGATGAAAAATGGAGTCCAAAATTTGACGGTGCGACAAGTATGGTGGGGAAACTCGGGGCTAAATGCATATTTTTTTAACATTATGTATGCAGAATGTTTAATTAGTTTTTTTTTCGAAAAGAAACGATTCTGCAATACATTCTAAGGTAATCATAAATACGTGAAGGAAATTTTTAAACAGAGCACGTTAAAATGTATTTGTGGACGCCAGTACACCACTACATAAGCAAGAGTATAATTAAAATGATTTTGCTGTAATCGCAAGCAAGATTATGTAAAGAGCTGAAAAATGGAATACCGAAAATAATGTATGGCTATGTAAACGTAATAAACAAAATTAAGAAAGGGTCGCTTAGATAGTTTGGCTACGTGGAGCGGGTTTTTAATTTTTTTTAAAGGACGATAAACATTCCCAGATTACGAATAACCTGAAAATATTTTAAAATCTCCTACTATCATTACAGTAACTAGAGGATGTTGCTTATGTCGTGATGGAGGATTTAACCAACCGATGAATTAAACACGACGCCTGGATTGAATCCAGACGCGATGCCAACTAAGTCACTGATCGGTCTGAGACAAAGAAATGGGCCCAAGCGGAATATACGACGGGAAAGTGAATAACAAAAGAAGCCGGGGACGCCCGAGGAAGACATGACACGACTAAGTGAATTAAATACTTGGATCAGGTTATGTCAAACGTTAGAATAACAAAAAAGTGTGAATTATGCAATGTTTGAATATGCAAGTGTACCAAGAGAGTTGCGTGGCAGTCCATCCTCTCTGCCTACCTCTAAAATAAACAATGAATGGTTAGTTAGTTATTAAGTTACAGGTAATAAAAAGCAAAATTTTATATCAAATATTGTACTATGTAGCTCAATTGTTAGTGTCTTGTGAAATGACCTTCAAAAGAACAATAAATCAATATCGATAGAAAAAAAATATCTACCGTCTATCAAATACGAGTCACCTTTCAGACTAAGGGGCTGTTTCACCATATCTCAATAAGCTATCTGTTAGATTGTAAAAGTATTCATTTGAGTTCCGGAGAGTGGCAGAGTGACATGACGATCCCATTATATCACCGCCTATATCAAGCTAGCCACATCGTGTGTATTGTAGATCATCTGTAATATCGTAATTAAAGTGTACTCAAATAAACTACTGAGTTACCACTATCTTCCATTCGTAACGTTACGTAAAAAGTGATACAACCTTATTAATAAGCGCTTTTTGTCGAATAGAAATATATTTTCATTTCACATACTCTTAATAATGCTATATATCTTTAAAAGTCCGACATGACTTAATTCGAACTCGAACCGAAAAATGGCGGTTATTTATCAGTTTGATGGCGTCAAATGTCAAAATATCATAACATTTTGACAGGTGCTTGTGAAGTGAGCCAATTATTGAGTTTATTGCAGATTTGATTTTATTGCGGATTGTATGTTGTTAGTATTCGGCGTTGCTCGGGGTTATGAATAGTTTGAAGGAAAGTTTTGAGGTTCTGATGTGTTACCCCTACCCCTATCCTTAACCCCACCCCTACCGTACCCAGTAGTTTTCCTCTTATTTTGAACATTTTGAACATTTCATCAAGAATTATCAAAATTCTACTTTAAGGGGCAGGAAATGGGAAAGGAAATAGTTTTTCGAAATCTCATGTCGACAGTAACCCTTCTCTTGTTTTGTACGTCAAGTGTACAAAATTTCATTAACCTCGGAATAAAACTGCATTTGTACAAAAAACAAACACATAGAAGAAGATAAAAGAAGATTTTGCCATAATCGAAAATACAGAAATGCATGAGAGGGCGGCAATATAAAAACCACGAGTTCTAAGAACTCGTGTTAATTTTGGATGGTATTAGACGACGTTGACTTCAGATTGCGATTTCGACTCACGAAGAATGCCGTGAATATAACCCACGACCAAATCAAAGACAAAATCTGTCTAAGGATTACCCTGTATGTGTCCTCTGCATATGTACCGTAATTTTAATGCACGCTCTCAAAATATCACGGAATATTGGTATTTACTTGCATTATATTCAACTTTCAATTTGGGAAGCGAGTATGGGTCACACCACTAACCATGTAGTTTTTGCGGGAGAATGTTTGACGTATTACGTATTTGACGTTTGTGATTTCATAGGGAAGATAGACAGGCGTTGCAGCAGGCTAGATAATTTTATTTATTTATTACATATATATATGAACATTTTGACTGACGTATTGCCCATTACTAGGTTTAAAACGCCTGTGTTGAGATGATAATTTACAGGGATGGCGGCTGTTCAGCTAGGATATTTAGATGACAAAGAGATTAATAGATTACAATTTTTTTGTTTGTTTTGAGTATACTTATTCAAAGGCATAAACGTGGTGATAAATGATCTTACCCTTATATATATATTTTATTTCATGGTTTAAAAATACCGATGTTGCCAAGCTAGCTCATCAATAACTACTTGGGACCATATAATTTGTGGTGAAAAAGTAGTCGGTTCATTTTCCAGTTATTCATATGATTAAAGATATTCAACAAATAGTTAAGCTAGAGTTTATTGAGATATAGTGATATCGTCCCTAAACCTTCACAAGTCCTCTAGTCTCTAGTCAATTTGCTTTTTATTTCGTTCTTTCCTTATTAGGTTTATATAACGACTCTACAATTTAATAAATTTATTATTAAAAATTTTATTACCTTTAAACTTTATTATTGAAAAATCACGTTATGTAAATGGATGAGTAAATTGTACTTTTTCATGTGAATACTGCATAAGAGTCCCAACTGCTCCCTGTTTACCGGAGCCATTGAGACTATGGCATCCCGAATTGGGGTATGTTATGAGTCTTGAGGATGAGAAGGAGATGGGGGAGGAAAATGAGAATGTACCTGGTTAATCAGATCTGGTCACCACACACGGCTAAAGCCATTTCAAGCGACGTTTCAATTCGGAATGGTAGTTTTTCACCAGGGAGCTGCAAATATGCTGAATAAATTATTTTACACAAATTAATTAAATCAAATTTACTAACGTATGCCGGGATTTGAACACGCAATCTCCGGGTTCGTAGTCGAAAGCCTCACCGCTAGACCACGGACGCCGTCAACAACATACACCAATTAGGGATACTATAGTCCCAATGGCTCTTTACAGTCGGAAGCGGTTATGACCCTCATATTGAATTCCCAAAAAATAAATTATCATTGAAGAAAAACTCTCAAAATGAAACAAGAAACCGAAAATATATAGAAAAAATAGATAAAGGTAGCAGCTGGGACTCGAACCCATGACCTCATGGTGTAGCCAGGACCTTGCGCTCTAATCCACTGAGCTACGGCTAGCCTATTCCGTCCCGTCATTTTTATCGGCATCATACTTCGATTTTTGAGAATTGTTTACATCACATTCAATTAATGACCATATATTTTTGGCTACTATATTTTTATCACTACAAGATTCTACCCGAATTTGTATATAACCGTTAAATAGTGTCTCGAATATACCTATCCGATTTTTATTTATATTGGACAACTGTTGATTTTTTCTACAAGTCTAGGATTAATAATTTTTGTTGTTGTTGGAATAACTTATTGAACCTTATGAACCTCAATTTAATATATTTTTAATCATTGAAGATAATATTAAAAACTCAAAAAATGTATCATGAAACCGAAAAGTCCTGGATAGACCTTGGGTTCTAGGTTCTATCGTTATCTTTTTCTTTTCTGCGTCTTTTCGGTTTCATTTTGAGAGTTGTTAATATTATTATCAATGATCAAAATTATGTCACGCCATTTCACTTCGGGGGTATACAGAAGATGGGCCGACATACAACTCTGAAATTGGATACACTACTTGCTTCATTCACATTCAAAGGCATTTAGAAGCAACATAAGAATTGTACTCCCAGGTATATTGAACTATTTATATATTTATTAATTTTATTTTATTTTAGTTTTTTAATCCAGTAGGACTGGGTGAATAGTCCGCACCCAATCTGTCATATTACATAAGTAATAAACAATTTATTACCTTTAAATTAATAAAGAAATAAATATAATAAAAGTTGAATAAGAAAACAAAAATACGAAATTATGAAAATATAAAAAAAGAAAGAAAGTTAAGAATGTTAATTAAATAAAAAATAAAAATAACCAACACACCATTTCTCTGCAGGGGTAGGCAGAGGGATGGACCCCCAAACAACTCGATCTTAGCATACACTTCTTGCTTCATTCACAATCATACATCCCCTGATACATTCTGTTATTCCGACTTTTGATATGTCCCGACTCAAGTATTTGTTTCACTTGATCGTGCCATGTCCTCCTCGGTCGTCCCCGGCTTCTTCTTTCATTCATATCCACGTCATGTATTTTCCTTATACCCCTTTATTCGTTCATTCGCTCTACATGCCCAAACCATCTAATCGTCCCTTCCTAATCTTACTCATTGCGCTTACATCGATCTTGCATTATGAATCTCAAAATTTTTCACATGATCATACATTGTTTTCGCACACATTCGCCTCAGAGATCTCATTTCTACAGAAATCAGTCTACTTTAATTCTTCCGCTGCCGGTCCCATGCCTTACTTTCATAAAGCAGGGTTGGACGCAGCACTTCATTATGGACTGCTAGCTTCGCTTCTTTGGACACCTTTTTGTTATCTCCAACAGCGTTCAGTCCTCTGTTAATGGAGTTTCCTGCATCCTTCTTTTAATATAAATAGAAAGAAAATGATAAACGTGATAGTAAAATTAAATTACGGGATATTCTTTCAGGGTGGTAGTCGCATCATCTGCATCCAAAGCTCATTGAGTGGAGAGCTGAGCCACTGGGATGCAACCACGACAGTTGCGTTGGTTGACTTCCGTGTCCTGCCCCAGAAGCTGGCTATCCGGTGGCGAAGTAAGGCGGGAGTTAACTTTTGTTGTACACTTTGACTCAAGAATAAAATAATATTGCATACATAATAATGCACAACACTACAACCATTTCCAGTTTTATAACAATTCTAAATCCGTGAACAAAACGAGCATAAATTTGGTCGCTAGACAAAAATTTCAAATAAAATAAAGATTATGTAATATTTTGTTTCACGGTGAGGTAGATTTTTTCACACTGTCGCAAGACGCGGGGTGGTGGGAGTTATGACGTTGGTGGTGAGGGTGGGGAGTTAAAGGAGATGGGGAGGAGGAGGAGCGGCGATAAATATAAAGTGGAGGGGTAGGAAATTGTCTATCTGTCCGTCCATAGACCGGAAAGGGTTGTGGTACCTTTAGTTTTAGACGCGAACTGGGTGGAGCAAGAGTATTTTCAATGTTTTTTAAATTTTATAGAAAGCTGCAAAATCTCTTCAATAGTGAGCTCTGATTTCAAGAAATTAAAATTATTGTTCAACTTTTCTAAATTGCTACTTAGTGATTAAAATCAAAAGCGCCTTACATTTTGTTGAACTTTGTAGCCCCCTTTAAAATGTTCTTTTTTTTTTTTAAGATTTCAATTATACTTTCTGACCTCAGATCAAATGGAATGTTATTCCAAGAATGTTGACAGAGTACACTATAAGCTCTATCTCTAATTTTGCATCATTCGTACTAAACTACGGAAGAGTTCAACCAGCCTGTTCGATATAAGATTGTCCCACACGCAGAGAGATCAGTCAAGTATGATATTTCTACCCCTCTCAGAGCCTTATGCAATATAAGACAGATTTTAAACTGAATTATTTCTGTTACTTGAAAGCAGTGTAGACAATCAGTGAAATAGAAAAAAGTGAAATGACAGTATTTGTCAGCACTGCATACTGGACGAGGTATGCTGTGTTGAACACCCTTTGCAGTCTGATCAAACCCACATTTATTGGGCAGACCAGCTATGGCAGTAATCCCAAAAATATATATATTGTCCAGTAGCAAACTTTTTAACAAAGTTTTATCTATATATATAAAAAATCATTGTAAGTTTGTTTGTTTGTCCTCGATTTTCTCAAAAATTACTTGACCGGTTTCGCTGAAATTAGCACAGTTTGTTTTTATTAGTGCCGGGAAGGTTTAGAAAGTAGTTTTAATGAAATCCAATATGTAAAACTGTTGCTATAACGTTTTAAAATTAGTATGAAAAACATTGAACCCGCCATGTTTTATTTAGGTTAGCCCATAGATATAACAATCTGGCTAGCCACAGATTGCTTATTCAAAAGAAAAAAGTTTTTTGGGTAGAATATTTTCAAAATGGAAAACACGAGTAGGTACCTACATAAGAACTTTATGATTTAGATATAATTTGGAAAAATAATTTTATTTGCAGATAGTTACTTTCGCTGTCAAATCAATTATGGCACCCTAATGACAAGTGAAAAATCCCGAGCAAGGCCGAATACACATCAGCTAGTATTTAAAAACCGATCATGAAAAAATAATAATATAACCATTTTATTCTAAAACAATAAGACAAGACGTTATATTTACCAATCCCGTCGTAAAGCCACAAGGTTCTTGACTCTGAAGTAAGTTGTTGCCGGTTCACATCCTAGCATGAAACATAAAAGTGTTTTATTTGGTAAAACAAGTATTTTATTTTATTTTTCACTTTTTTTATTATTGGGAAAATTAACAGCAAATCAACAATTTACATATATATAATAATAAAAACAATAAATCATGCCAAATAATTAATTTTCCTTGATTTTTTTGATAATAAATACTATGAGTAAAGTGTGACAATATACAGTTTTAATTTAGTTAGGTTAACTCTGTCAGTCGGGGGGAGGGAGGGTGGAGGGAAAAATAGGAGTGGGATAAAGGTATTTTCAAGCCCTGGTTCTATTTGGTAGTTAGAGATAATGGATGCCCAGTCAGCTTGTTCTGGAGCGGAATTAATTGATTAGTAGTCTCCGCGGTTATAGAGAGAAACTTTTCTTTTTGCATTTGTTAGTGAAGAAGTTTCATGAAATGGCACATTAATGGATGTAACTTTATGATGTATATCTTCAGGAACTAGCGGGTCGTCAATAAATTAGACAGAATCAGATCTAGGATGTAGCCCCTAGAATTTAGTTCTGAGCGTACTTGAGGTGATTTTCACAAAAATGGCGCTTTACAAGTAATCCAATTATTATTATTATCATTACAACATTTGGTGTACAATATTATTTCTAACGCATTATATTATGTAGTGGAATTCACGCACATCTGTAATTTCCTGGTGAGGAACTATTTAGACATATTTTGAATCGAGACGTATCGTGCTTTGACTTTGGCTATGAGTGATCACATCTGAATAAACATATACATCTCAACCTTACTCTCTCTAAATATTTCTAATAACTGCAACAGTCTCACCGTATACGACAAGCTTATTTAAATTCAGCTGTGCACTGGCAGTTGTAACTCTCCTTCGACATAATAGCTAAAAAATCATGAATATTGAAAAAATAAAACAAGAGTTAATTCTAAAATTTTCAATACATTTCCAGAAACGAGACAATAAAAATAAAAATTTCTGAGTGTACCCTTTTATTTATTAATACAGATATGGTTTGCTTAGCTTCCATGAGCATTCACTCATTGTGCTATCTCCCATTTTACCTTATTCATTTGACAGTAACTCGGTCCCTTTGATAAAGTTCACCAGGGTTGTCATTGGATATTCAGCTGTCTCTTGGTTCCACAATATGTCTTCCCAGGTAGCTAAGCCTTCTTCCCATCAAGGCGGGACATTTGCAATGAATTTCTGTCCGTATTGAGTAGTTCCCCGGTGTGTCTATGAATAACTCCGTTTATGAGTACTTTATATTGTCTCATTCCGGGTGCCCTTTCCCATTCCTTCTGGGATTTAATCCACATTTTAATATGTAATTTGGTGTGGCAAGCTGCCACTTCTACAGCAGGCTCGGATTCCTCAAGCGGTCCTTCCGCCGCTTTTCTTGGTAGTCCGTCAATCCGGTCCTTGCCATCGATACCGTTATGCCCTGGTACTCAGATTAGAGTTATTTTATTGATGGTTGGCAGTTCTTCAAGAATAGTCTTGCATTCCATCACCAGTTTGGAGTCGCATCAGTTACTTTCCAGTGCCATTAGGGCTGCCTGGCTATCACAGCATACTCGTATGCGTATGTCCTCGTTTGAACACTCAATCTCGAAATAATTTACGAACAGAAACGTTATAAAAAATTATTTTTTTTAATCCACTATTTCTACACCACCCGTTACAATCATTGCCTGTTTCGCGGGCCGATTTATTAGCCAATTACAGTTTCCTGCCGCCGCGAGTCCTCTCGGTGGCAGCCGCCCCCGCCACCTCGCCACAGAGCCTGAGGGTTGAGGGCTACCCTGACAGCCTCCATCTACCCTCTTACTGCTACCCCTGCCTGGCCTACTAGCGAACTACCCCCATGAAAGGTGAAACATAGCTTGATTACCACAAGTGGGATTGCTGATTTACTTTACGGTAGATGTGTGAGTGTCTGGTAATTAAAGCTACATTAATACAATAATAGATTGAAAAAAACTAATGCGTAAATTCGCTAGAGCGTTGTACTTTAAATATAATAAACTTGCCTGCTCAAATCACGTCGGGGTCACCAATATAATTGATAATGTGTCCGGATTGCTTACAATAAAAGAAGTCTAATTTATAATCATTTATTCCCCTTTAATTATCACTCTCATTTCGGGAGGCTGGTATGTACCGTCGATTCGGGAACCATTTATTGGATGGCTTACACCTCTGCCATAGGTCACCCCAAGTGGTTCGTTACGTTTGGTGACTAAGTAGGGGTGCTCGGGTTCATGGGGTGAGGTTTGTCCAGGTTTTTAGGACGGACGCGTACATTCACCAACACGCGTGGCGGACCGATTATGTGGTTTCCGGTTCTTCAGATCTGTTCACTAGACGCGGCTAAGGCTCTTTTTTTCTACAGTAACTCCAAACAGGATGCCTTGAGGGAAATAATTTCCCTTTTCTTTCCCTCATTTTTGGGGATGTTGTGTGGATGGTATTTTATAAGATGGGAAGTAGTGAACCTGGGTCTTGAAAAGACCCATGTTGTAGGAGAGATGAAACACAAAGGCAGGCAGGTCATTCCATAGCCGAGCCGTTGAACATAGAGAACGAGTTATAGAAGTGACCCGTTCTCATGCGACAAATATCAACCGTGTGCAAATGTTGGGCGCGCGTTTGATGTGTATTCCGACTGTGCACCGGTGCCGAAGAGATCAATGGCGCTTGTTCCTCAGAGCATCCTAGATTAAAACACCGGTAGACCAAGGACAGCATTCCTATATGACGTCTGTGCTCTGAAGATTTAAATCCGTTGGTTAAAATAAGCGAATCTATCAAACTGACGCGTTTCAAGCAACGTTCTCATGCTGAATGGTTGTCTTTCGCCAGGGCATTACTGATGGTCTCAAGCATTCCGTAAACTCATTTCTTCGTGTATTCGGCATCAGCGACAGCGAATATTCATCTTTAAAACCCTCGACAATGTTTTAATAAAATATTCCTAAGATAAAAAAGACTGGGAAATCAAAAATTAATACTTTGCGAACTATGTCCAAAAGATTTTTATTTTCAAAAATATTACATCCAAAAAAGAAAACATTTCAAAAAAATCTTAATACCAGTAATTTCCGTGCTTTTCAGAAGAAGAACTTGTGGTTTGCCTTAAATATTTGAATTATTTTGACCGAATTTCTGAAAAAGATTTCTCCACGAAATTCCTTAAAAATTAAGATATCTGCTTTCGTACTTTGGGTAAAGGAACCCATAGTCAAATTCTTATTATTATTTCAAGCACTGAACAGCTAACCCCTAGAAGGGATTTTTCGACAATACCTATTCATCTTTTTGATGTGACACCTCACAAGAGCGCTCCTGTGTGTGCAGAGCACGTACATGGTAACTATTGTGAGGCGGGTTAAGGAGGGGGCTGTAGGAAGTAATTTATTAATGCGGGCTTTGAAGAGGCCCGGATTAAACGTTGGAGGTAAAACAGATGCCGGTAGCTCGTTCCAAATACGATCAGATTTACACAAAAACGAGTAGGCGAAACGACCCGTTCTCATGAAGCCGACATCAGACATGTTTCACAAACATGCGGAGGGGATCGATGCTGCTAGCTCTATCGAGCAGGCTCCATTTAAATATCTGTAGAACAGACTCATCATACCTACATTACGTCTGTGTATCAGAGATGATAGTTTTGTCGACATTCTTGAGTACAACTGCAGATCGCTAACGAAATGTTATAAATCACGTAAATAAGCAACTTGCTCAGGCTGCTGTACAATGAGCGAAGATTTAATTTAATTTTTATTTGATTTATTTGCGTTATTATATCATTTAATTTAATTTAATACTAATCTTCCATTAAAAGCGGTTGCTTGTGGATTGGTAGAGAAGTGTGCATTAATTTGCTAATATTTAAATAATAAATGCTTATGATACATGTACAAGCATTAAATATTCATATTATATTATATGCAGTCTTAAGTACATTGCAGTTTGATTATGAACAAAAAAAATATCAGTATATGTGGTGTCTAGAGACATTTGTATTTAGTAATAATATATTGGATCGTAACAGGAAATGCATTATATATTTATATTTTAAATAATTTTGTTATTGTTAAAAAAAAATGTTTAGAATTAAACTGTTTAATTTTGTACCCTGATGATGGCTTGTGCTAATTAAACTGATTCATTTTGTACCCTGATGATGCTTGTGTTAAGCGAAACCGATCGGTCCTAATAAAATTAAATAAAATTCTCGTGGTTATAAACAAGGTTATTGTTTTATTTTCATAATAACCACATAATTTTCATAACCACAAAGTGACTGCTTTCAAAAAAAAAAAAAAAATTCATCAAAAAGTATAGTAAATATCTAATACGGATTAGATTAATTAATTTATTTAAGTTTTACATTATGAAATATAAGCCATTAAAGGAATTGATTTTTGGGGATTTTATAGGCCGCTTTCACAATAATTTGGGGGGTAACGGTGATTTAAAAAAAAATGTTTTAGCCCCTCTCCTTTCAAAATACATAGAAACTTAAAACAAAAAAACAAACAAAATATTAAAAAAAGCATTATGGTGGACTTCTAATTAAATTAAATATGACCAATTTACGTGGGAACACAAATTTGCTGAACATAATTTAAAATATAAACACGTAATCATATTTACATAGCAAATATGATAATTTAAAAAAAAAAAACAATAAACCTGCAAACAATTTAAGTTCCCTCTAAAATTATTAAAAAAAAAAATTTTTGTGGTGTACGAGTATGCTTCATAATTTAAAACAAAAATATATAAAATACTCATCCGAACTAGATAAACCGGTCAGTGGCTGAGCTACCATCGCGTTTGGGTCTCACCCAGGCGTCGTGAGTTCAATTCCTTTGCTGGCGAAGTCCTCCATTTACGACACAATCAACATCTTCCGCTTACTGCGATGGTAGTAGGATATTTTCAAATATTGTCTGGTTATTCGTAACCGGGGAATATTCGTCTTTCTTGTAAAAAAAAACTTATCTTTTTGAGTTAAAGTTTCTAAAAAGGCACATATTTTATTACTTTTGTTTAGTTATGGTTTACTATTAATAGAACATAAAATTATGTACGGTAAAACATATCTTTGTTGACATTTAACATTCTAACCTCAAAACTGATCAAAACCGACCGGCCATAGATTTGGAGCGTTTTGGTGGGCTTTGAAAAATTGAAAATTAAAAATTATTTTAACTATGAAAACAAACATAAGAACAAAAAAAACGAAACATACTGGTATTTAAGTCTGGACGTCACTATCAATAATAATAAAAAAATATGTACGTAAAAATGGACAGGAGTTCCTTTTTATATATTATGGTATACATATTGAAAAGTGTTATTGAGTTACACATCATTGACCAATGAAATAACGACATATTATTAGTATGGAATTTGTTTCTTTTTTTTGAATAAACTGAAATATTACGTACTAATAAGTATTCAATTCAATTTAGATTGCTCAACTGAAAAAAAGGAAAGAAAAAATTTTGAAAATATTCAATCTAATATTATTTTTTTGAAGGTTGTCGTGAATTTTGAGAGGTTCGTGTTAAATACACCGATGCCTGCTGATAATCTATTAAATTTGTTAGAACTTCTTCCTATAAATACATTTTAAAGTAATGGGCATTGCTTTTTGGAATATAAAATGAGCGTTTTATAAAGCACTAGCTGATGTGTACCCGGCCTTGGTCGGAATTTTTATTTTTTTTTGGAATAAAGTTATAAAGTTGTCATTTCTTGCTTGTCGTTTGGGTGCCATAATTGATTTGAAAGCGAAAGTAACTGCTCCAAACAAAGAAACAAAGAAACATTCATTAGAAAATTATATTTCCTTCTAAATATTTTTTTTAAACACATCTAAACAATAAAGTTTATAAGTTGGTACCTACTTGTGTTTTCCATTTTGAAAACATTCCACCCAAATAAACCTTCATCTATTGAATATGTAAACGATGTCTAACTAGAATAGCATATATGTGGGCTAATATCATTACAACATGGCGGTTCAATGTTTTAATACTAATTTTAAAACGTTATACCAACAGTTTTGAGTATTTGATTTCATTCACACTACATTCTAAACCTTCCCGGTACTAATACGTACAAATTATGTAATTTTCAGAGAAATCGGTCGAGTAATTTTCGAGAAAACCAAGAACAGACAGATAGACAAACATTCATTTTTATTTATTAAGAAGATGTTCAAATCAGTCAAATATTAAACGACAACAAAAATTCCATTAAAAAATTGTTAATCCATAAATATATCAATGAATTCAGGCGAATAATAAATTATTATTTTCTCGAATGGCTTCCTCATTGCTGAGGATCGTGAGCCTCACTCCAATCTCCCTAGTGTACAAGGTTCCTCCACTACTCGTGATCCTGCGCGATTAAATTAAAATCGATAAAAAAAAGATTATTTTTAGCGGAAGTGGGGAAAATCGATATTGCTTCTGGCACTCTGACACGCCCACGAAACACTTCTATCTGTTGATCTATTCGGTGATTTCAAGTCTTGGGGCAAAAGAAAAGTTTATTAACTCTCAGATAAGCCTTTAGGACCGGGTTTGGTTTCCAATCTGGAAGGAGCTACTTAGGAAAATGATCAAATTACGTCGGATAGCGTCGACATAAAGTTTGCCAGTTTGATAATGAACGTTGTGGTACACTTAATTTTTTTCATTTGATCATCAAAAACTATCTTGATATTGATCCAAAAGATTTCGTTGTTAAAATTATTGAACATTTTGTTTTGGGTATCACTTTGTAGGTTGACATTATAATTTAAATGAAAAATGTTTTTGTTTTAAGGTACTTTATTTTATTTATATATATTTCTCCATTCGACCAGTTTCGGTTGGACTCAACCTTCTTCAGGAATGTACACATATAAACTAAAATTAAAATACAGAGATATCATAATTGAGACCGAGAATGTGTGAGAAAGAGACAGCACGTTGGGGTAGAACAGGAAAGAGCATTGGAGAGGGGGGGTGGTAGAGGGGCAGGTAGAGCGGAGGGGGGGTGGGAAGAAAGGGAACATACTTAAAATCGGACTAATATGTCTGTATTTTAATTTTAGTTTATACGAGTATATGGACATTCCTGAAGAAGGTTTAGTCCAGCCGAAACCGTTCGAATGCTGAAATATGAAGTGGCTTAAAAGAAAAAAATTCATTGATGTTATCATTAAGTTCTGCAAGTATTTTAGATTTTTAACTATTGTTACAGTAATTTCGTCCGTTTGCTAACAACTTAATAATAGTAGCATTTATTAATTAAAATGTGACCATACCGACTGCAATGCTACCTATATAGGGCAGACTATAAAGGGCTTTCTCAACTAGATTCAAAAAACATATACGATGTTATAAAAATAAAGGCAAGTTTTCAAAACTCGCTGAACATCTCTTAGTGAATAATCACGTCCCGTTTGACAACAACGAGTCTAAATCTAAATCTAAGGCCTTAGATAAAATTTACTTGAGCAATTAAAAATTAATAAACAAACGAATATAACGTTATTAATAAAGTAAGAAAAAATGTTTATTCCCCGCTCTTAAGCATATTCACGAAACCTAAACAATATAATTTCTTAAAATACTTCAGAGAGTCATCAAACACATTCATTCACGTCATTATAAAACAATTAACAAAACACATTATGTCGGGAAAACAACTTTCAATTGTAAATACCCCACGAAATAGAAATTTCCTTTAATTACCACTATTATTTTCAGAGAAATTCGGTTTTACCGGTAATAAATCATTTTAAACACCGTTCAGAAGAAAATTGGATGGGACTAAATAAAATCCTACGAAAAGCCTAACGACAGTTTGAAAACCAATGGCTTTTAAAAATTAAAACACTTGGGAAACTTAGTAATAATATTATGAAATTGTATTTACTTCAAATTTTATTTAAAAAAAATTAAATGAAGTTCTCCCAATTAAACACAATAATTTTTTTAACTATGAAAACTAACTTTAGAAAAAAAAAACAAAATATACTGGTACTTAAGTTTTAACGACATATCTGGTAATTTT
The DNA here is from genome assembly GCA_022606495.2 of Halesus radiatus. Classification (NCBI taxonomy): domain Eukaryota; kingdom Metazoa; phylum Arthropoda; class Insecta; order Trichoptera; family Limnephilidae; genus Halesus; species Halesus radiatus. The sequence goes on from JAHDVE020004043.1 coordinate 50,643, forward strand.
TTTTTACTGGATTTCTTTACGTAAGGAAACTGGAAGTTTTTCATAAAAAGTAACATCACAACTAATCACTTGATTAATTCGTGTTTTTTTCATAATTTGTTTATTTAAAATAATATGTAGTATATTTACTCCATATTCCTGGATAGTAGATACTATCAGTATCGCCCTTGTGAAAGACCACTATTCAGAATCGAAACGTTACTTGAACTGGCTTTAGTCGTGTTTGGTGAATAGATCTGAATAGCCATGTTCTTAAATTAAATTCGTGACTACCTAAAATATAACGAACACAAGAAAAAACAATCTTTAAAATATATACCTAACATAATAAATGTTACTACTCGATGCTATAGAAATGAAATCCCTGAGGCGTATGTGTGATAATACCTTATACGATCATGTGAAAAATGTGGAATTTCGGAAAGTATGCAAGGCCGATGTAAGCGTATTGAATAAGATAAATAAAGGGGTGCTAAGATGGTGTGGGCTTGTAGGGGGTATGAACCAAGATAAGTGTGTAAGAAGAATATACGATGTGAAGGTGAATGGTAGAATTTTAGATATTTTTAATTAATAAAAATTTACAGTAACTCCAAACAGGAGGCTCTGAGGGAAATTATTTCCCACAAGGCCTATATCATCTTTGGGAATGCTGTGTGGAGGGTTTTTAAGGGGATAGGAAGAAGCGAACTCGGGTCTTGGAGAGTCCCATGTCGTAGGAGGGAGGCAACACAGAGATCGGCAGGTCTCTGTGTTATTTCACAATTTTATTCATTTTCAAATTTTCACATTTGTTCATTAAAATCATATGTAGTATATTTGCGGCACGTTCCAGAGTGGTAGATAGTCAGCATCGCCCTGGTGAAAGACCACTATTCAGAGAAGAAACGTTGTTGGAAATGCCTTTAGCCGTGTTCAGCGTTAAGCAGATATGAATAGCCGGGTATTTCCCCACCTTCTTATTTCCTCTCTCCTACCCCTCCACACTACCTTCAGCGCCATACAGTTGGTAATGCCATAGTCTCAGTGACTCTGTACAAAAATAAAAGTAACGGAAGTGAGTTATATCTTCTTTAATAGCAATACTTCGGATTTTCGGATGCTGTTTTTTTTTTTACTTACATTTAAGAAAAAATACAATACAAAAAGTTCCGATAAACTATTTTTTGTAGTTTGTTTAACGGGAGCTTGTTATCCAAAAGTCAAAATTTGCAGATAAGGTTAAAAAATATATATGTCTATATAAAATAAAAACGTAAAAAACATATATAACAAACTTAAAACATAAACATTTCTCAAGAATCTTACTCAAAAATATTTCGACAAAAATATATTAAAAAAAAAAAAAACATAAAAGACAACAATAAATCATACATAAAATAATATTTCCCTATTATCCAATACAAATAGCTTCTTTCACGTAGCCATCTTATCAAAATATTTATTAATTGTTCAGTTTTAATACTTTTTTTTTGTTTCAGCTAGGGATCATGTGATCTAACAATTAATCCTCCACAAGAAAAAAAAAATACCAATTTCCATTTTGTATTAGAAAGTGCGATAGAGTATCGCATCAAACACACCCCATTTGGTGTTGCCATAATCTCACTGGCTCCAGATGTTTAATTCCAGTTCGGACTTTTGTGTGGTGCTTACATAAAAATAAATTAAAATGTTCGTTCATTTTTTCCCAACATTCATCACACTGATTTAAAGCAACGATTACTTTAAAAAAAGTTAAGGAAACATTCCACACTTCTCAGTTTCACAGTTCTATGATTCCACAGTTCCGGTTTCCACAGCCAGCATTATTCAAATGTCCCCTGTACCTAGAACGAATACACTGATAAGCAAAGCGATTTTGTGGATCGAGATTTGGGGCGGCATTGGCTGAAATCCGAATGTTCAAATTTCGGCAAAGTTGCTGCGAATTCCAAAGTTGGCCGTTGGATATTCCACTTTTTGTCTCAATAAATATATTCAGGGGTACTGAGATGCAGGGATGTGACAACACGTAGATGTTTTCTTATTTATCGATGATTTTTTTTCAAAACATTATCGGTTACATACTAGTTGTCCGAAGGTAAAGTGCAATCACTTTTAGCTAGTTTTCAAATAAAAAACATTTTAGTATCTTTAAAAAAAAATCTTTTACGATTTTTTTTAAAAATTTTTTTTAAATGATACCGCATAAGATTTCTAACTGCTCCCAACCGTCTAGAGCCAGTGAAACTATGGCATCCCCAATTGTAGAATGTTGTGAGGCTGAAGGTATTGGGGAGGGGAAGGAGAAGGGGGCTATTCAGATGTGGTCACCAAACACGGCTAAAATCCATTTCAAGCAACTTTTCAATTCTGAATTGTGGTCTTTCACCAGGGCGATACTGAGAGAATCTTCCACTCCGGAACGTGCGCAAATATACTATGTATTATTTTTAACTTAATTAATTGTGAAACAGCACAAATTAATTAAATAAAATTTACTTGCGCACGCCGGGATTAGAACCCGCGACCTTCGGATTCGTAGTCGAGAGCCTTACCCCTCGACCATGGAGGCCGTTTATATATATATATATATATA